>JAJOOR010001353.1:0-107713 GCA_036250505.1 Solanum acaule
CAGATGGATTTAAAAGGTGTTAGTGAGGTTTGGTCACAAGGGGGAGATAGTGTGTTTCATGGTTGAAATATGTGAGTAGAACTATGTGGAATTTGGAAGAGTTCCTTGTTATGATTTGGTATCTGATGGTTCGAAGGCAGTGATATGTCATAATATCCTTATATTTTTCTTCTATCTACAGGTCTAGCTTGAGGCTTTAGCCCCTCATGGTTCACCCTTTAAGATTCATATGTTTTAGTCATTCCAATGTTTCCTCATGCATGCATGCTCATGAAAATTTTGATTTTCTGAAGATATGATTTACCTTGATTGATTGCTTCATAATTTTGTGCATTTGCGTATAAGTTACATATAGACCTTATGAAAAAATGTTTTGAACATGCTTTATCTTGGAGTTGAAGTTTCCTCATCGGATATGTGTATTTATGTGATTGCATTAATGTTGGGCTACTAGGTCTAGTTCCTACCCTCCTTATGATGTCTTGAATCTCATTCAAGGAAGAATGTTCCCAAGGGGAGATATTGTAACACCTCGGATTCAAAAAGAAGGAAAAAATTTAGCTTCTAAAAATATGGTGCTAGTTCCACTGGAACCACTAACAGTCTGTAGTCTAGACCACGGACCGTTGGTGGAACCATGGTTGGCAAGTTCAAAAGTTCAGAAAATGTCTAGTCTTGGTAATATTTTATTGTTCACCAGGACGGTCAGTCATTCAATGCACGAATCGTAGGCAGGTCTTGTAGGTGAGTCAAAACCTTAGTGAAATTTTAGAATCAAAAGTTGGGATCTATGGTTGAGGTGTACGGTTCGTAAGTGGACCCACATACTGTACGTGAGGTCCCGTCATTAGGGATCCAAAAATGGTGGTCTCTGAACCCACCAATGGTCGACCAAGACAGTCTGTGGTTGGACCTATAGACCGTAGGCCAATCCGTCAGTGAGGGTTTGGTAGTTATTTTAAAGGGGATTTTCAGTTTTTTTCCAATAGTTTTAACTCAATAATATATTGTTTTACCTTCTACCCTAGACCCTATATAAACACTTTTCCAAAATCATCTAATTCAATTCATTCTCCTAAATTCCCCAAAGTTGATCAAGTTCATCCTCTCAAATATTTCTCTCTGAGAAAGAAGAAGAAGTCTAGGATTTCAAGATCAAGTCTCAAAATCCTCCATTAATTACAAGCTCTTTGCATCAAGGTATGATAGTCTTCACCTATGGGGATCTTTCCTCCATCGGGTTCCTAAATTCTCTAATTTTGTAAAGCTAGATTCCCAATCAAATTAAAGTTTTATTCAATTGCCATGGGTTCCTTTCAATGATGATCCACTTGATTGTTTTATGTCTTGTTCTGCATGGATTGAAGTAATTACATGCTTCTAAGTTGAATTCCCATGAATGCAAGATTCTTGATTTTGACTATTAACCATGAAACATGAATTTATGAAGATATGCATACCATTTTTTTATGAAATTGATGTAAATGAATTTGAAGATGCTTGGACTTTGAAAACATCATGAAGCTTATGAATTATTGAAAATGAATATTTTATGAAAGTAATGCTTATGACTCAAGTAAGCTTATAGATGAAGGTATCTATATGTTCCATGAAGTTTTGACACATGACAAGAATGGCATCTAGATTTTCCCTCAATGCTTTTCAGGCTATTTTCCTAAATTTGGTCTTGAATAGTATGGTATCTGGATATCCCACCAATGATCATAGATTATGCTTTAAAAATTATTTCCATTAGTAGTAGGGCATTTCTAGAATGGAGTGAATGATTATGAACCTTAAAAAGCTATTATGAAATGATCATGGATGGTGAAAGGTTTTCTCATGCATGGTCTAAGGAGCTACTCTATGATATTTCTAGCTTGGATTGGTTGCTTTATTGTTCCTTTCCATGAATGATGAGATAAGGGGCAATTACCCATGTCCCATAATGATAATACAATTTAAGATTAATAATTATTCCGTGATATTTATGCTTAACACCGAGTGGACAAGTGACGACTACCTATGTCCCATAACTATGTACCACCAGAGGATGATTTACTTAGGTAGACTAGTATGGTCTTAAAAATACATTAGCTAGTGAATCTACGTAAGCTAGAAGTTCATGGTCCTTACCTTGGCAAGTAGGACACTATCTTTTCAGTGTGGCAGCTAGATTCCATGTTAGAGCTCACCTGGTCTATGTCGGTTAATGGCTACTTCCCACATTAATGAACCAAATTTACTTTTAAGTTATCTCACATGAGTTTTAAAGATGATTTAACTTTCATATCCATGATTACGATTTATGTTTTCTAACCCTTTTTATCTTATGGTTTGATTTAATCATTGCATGTCATGAAAAGTCCTTTTAGTATGATTTCATAACTCTTATGCATTTCTATAATAATTGGAACATTCTTTGTACTAACACATACTATTGCCTACATTGTTTCACTAATATAGGGTTTGATGCTCATATTATGTATCTTCGTGGGTAGTGATCACCTTAGTAGCTTTTGAGAAGTGGTGAGTCCTCATGTTCTGAGAACCGAACCCTTTATTGTTTATTGACTTTACTTTCAGATGTTGTATGTGAAGCATGGTTACATCCCAATCCCTCTTTATTTATCAGATGGCTTTGAGACTATGTTAGACTTCTGCTTTGTTTTTGTCAAACTCTTTATGATATAAAACTGTCTTTTGAACTCTTTCAATTCTATTATCTTGTATGATGTGTGCTTAGTGGCTTCTGTAGGTCCTTTTAGGGTCTTATGCGCTATGTCATGTCTAAGGGGTACTTTGGGTCGTGTTAACACACTTACTAATTTTTTCCCTAAGTCCGACAACCATTGTAGGAACATATCTAGACAATCATGTGAACTTCAAGACGTACTCCTTCACACTCATATTCCCCTGACAAAGGTTATTGACTTCAAGCTCCTTCCCCCCCCCCCCCCCTCCCCCTTATCTAAAGGGGAGAGAACCTATCTAGAAAGCAATCATAAACTTCTCCCAATCAAGAAGAGCCGCATCAACCACCCTCTCTTCCTTCCACTAGTTGAAACAAACTGGAGCAACACTTTTAAGTTGATAAGCGGTCAATTCTATCTATTCAACGGGCATCACTCCCATGATCATCAAAACCTTATACACCTCATCAATGAAGTCTCGAGGATCTTCCTCAACCTTAGAACAATGAAACTCCGAGGGATTCATTCTAGTGAAGTCCATCACTCTAGTTGCAACCATGCCCAAATTTGTTTTCACGAGGACCACAACCTCCCTATTAGCTTGAGCCATCATGGCTTGAGCCAACACTTGAAAAGCGGCTCAAAACTCTACATTAGTCACTTGTATTTCCAAAGGGTTGTCCAAAACTTGAGGAGCTTGTTGAGTTTCTCGATCCACATTCTCATTCACATTCTTCCCAACGTATTCTATTCAAGGAGCCATATCATCAAAAAGGATTCGATAAGGATTATGAGAGAGACATATAAAGTTACACTCTATCAAACGACTTTAGAATGATGAAAGAAGTGGAATTTCCTAAACATTTTATAGCCTTTAATTCATAAATTTGGTGCTCTTCACACTCATTAACAAGACTCTATTTGATGTGGCTTATGAGAAATCCTAGGACCTTTCAAAACCTTGTGATCTAAATACTAAGTTTGTCACGATCCAAAGTATATCCTAGGTGTAACATGGCGTATAGGACCCCCTAAAGGCCCTACACAAGCAACTTAGCATACATCATACAGGATAAAAATAAATAAAACATTTCAAAGGTAGCATTTCATATTTCAAAAGAATTTGACAAAGAGAAAGTCTAACATAAGTCTCAATAAGCCGTCTAAACAATTAAAAGAAGTGGATGGAATGTAGCCCATGCACCACATATATAATCCAAAGACTAAAGAAAGACATGAACAAGTAAATGTATCTTGGTCCTTGGAACATGAGGACTCCCCCTAACTCTTGAAATCTGTAAGAATCAACTAGCCACGAGAGTGAAAGGTAGGAGCGTCAGACCCTATATTAATTAGACAATGTAGGAACAAGTATGCATTAGTACATGGAATGTACTATGTATAAGGCAATATGCATAAAATAGACCTGATAGCATAAATGGAATAGAAAATGTAGGCATGATCATTATTTGAACATTTAAAAGATTAAAATAGAAATGACATATAAATCATGAAATATGGTCACTATATTGAAATAAGGGACATAAGAAAAAGCTTTGAAGAAACATAGTCATTTTTGTGGGATATTAACTTTAAATGACAGTAAGACCATGAGAGCTATGTCATGGAATCTGGTATCTCTGTCATACCGAAAGAAGGGGATTCTACTTGCAAAAGTATAATCCGTATTATCATCTTTTGCTAAAGTGAATCAACTAGCTAGGTCATTTAAGACAATCATATGGGGGCACATAGTTTAGGAAAAGAGGTTGCTACTAGAGACTACCCTATTTGAGCCTCCACTTCAAAAGCCATCTTGGTGCTAAGTCTAAATCCCAATGGAATAGATAAGAGTCAACTATCATTATAGCATAGGAAAGACAGTGATTAAAAACAATCCATATCTTTAAAATCAAAACATAGAATAGCACTTTAAAATATAACTCAAGCATAGGTGAGAAAACCTTTCACCCATGTGAATCCATATGTGAGAAATACCCTTCACAATCATGATGATATTCGTATGTGAGAAAACCTTTAACAATAATATTGATGCTTTGATTTTAAAGCATCCTATCATAATAAAACATCATTTTCATAAGACATGTATAATTTTTCAAAATTCATAGCTCATAGGTTCATAGCTTCATCACAAGTTCATAGTTGAAAATAATGAATTAGGCATAGGTCAATATAACTTCAACGAAGTATCATGTATTATAATTGAATCATGTATTAGAAGATTTATCCATTAATAAAAAGTATAATTGGAAGAAAACACATATAGAATTAGAAAGAACCCTTACTTGTTCAATTGAATTTGAAATTGAGAAATTGGAAACTTTAGGGACCCCGTGGAGGAATGAGCTCCATGGGTGAATATCCCCATACCTTGCTACTCAAAGACCATGATGAATGGTTAATTGATGCCATTAAATGAACCCTAGCTTCTTCTTCTCCCTTAGGATCAGAGGCAAATTGGGGAGTGAATTTGGTTAGATTTTGGGGAAATAGGGGAATGGATGTTTAAGTGGGTACTTTCAGACAAAAAAAACTTTATACAGGCCTTAGGATGAAGGCCAAAATTACATAGTTTTGGTATAAAGCAAATAGAAAAAAAGCCAAAAAAAACCCTTAAGATAACTGTCACACTCGATCTACGGTTCCAACCTACAGACTATAGAACTTTCTACAGTTCGTACTGGTTAATCGTAGACCAAGTACTTGGACAATGAATTTTAATAAACTTTGACCGAACCTAGAAACCAACTTGTGCCCTTAAAATTTCACTAAGTCTTGATTGTTTCTTTGGACCCTATATACGACACATAGATTGATTGATGGGCCATCATGGTAAACTGTAGAAAAGGTACGTGGAATTGATTCTCAAGAAATTATTTCCCCTCTTTCAACAGTGTCATGACCTAGGGTTACCCCCTAGATGTAACACGACATACTTGACCCCGAAGGGGTCTCATACAAGCCTTTAACATACATAAACATAGATAAAAAATGGAAATGATGCGGAATTTAAAATTTACAATAAAAGTCTTTTCTACATAAAACTGGAAAGAATCTAGAAATTGTCTCATAATCCATCTACTACAACAGAATGTCAATAGGGTCGCAACCCTTTACAATAAAAAAACGTCTCAAAAGTAGAATATAAGAAAAGGCAACTAGAAGTGAATGACATCTTGTCCTCGCACCATGACGACTCACCACAAGTCTTGGAGGTAAGCAATCCAAGCCTTAGTCAAGAAAGGAAGTACGCTTCACCTAGCCGGAACCTACACTTATAAAAAATGTAGAAGAAATAGGGGTTAGAACAAAAATGTACCAAGTATGGAAGCATGTATACAAATCCTTGAAATATGATAAAAAGGACATTTTAGTTGAAAAGTATGCATTTGCCAAGTTTAAGAATCACCATGCATTTTAAATGTAGAACACAAGTCATAATCACATTTATCATGTAAGAACATTATAACATAATAGAACCATTACCTTAGCAACCATAAGGTATACTTGTGCAATGTATGGTTGGCATCCCATAATACAAACCATATTAAGTACTCCTTTGAAGCCACCTTAGTCACTCATATCATCTTTAAACCTCATCATAGTCACTAGTCATAGATAAGGAAATAGTCATGTACATTACTTGAACATAAGGAAAGCCATTCATAGCAACAATCCATTCAACATACATGCATACATTCATGTCTTACCATAGCATAAAGAACCATCCCATAATTCCTTTCAAAGTCTACTTGTGCAATGTAAAAGTGACGTCCCATACCCCCACTCCTACTATTTAAAGATCATCAAGAAGTCATAAGTATAGTTCATGTCATATTCATTATCTTGTAAAGTAGTGAAAATAGCCTTAACCGACATAGACCATGTGAGCTACATGGAATCCAGTGTCGTGTAACCCTACACCGAAAGAAGGTGTACTACTTGCCTAAGGTAGAACTAAGTGTATAGCTTTTAGGTGGACCCACTAGATAAAAACCTAAGTGGGCACATAGTTATGGGATAGGGAGATTGTTTCATGAAACCTAACCTATTGTATTGGTGGAGGAGCTTCCATCTCATGAGAATAATTTAGATGACCCGGCCTATTATATTGACGGGAGGGCCTCTACCTCATTTTCCATATTCACTCGGTGCTAAGCATTATTTCCCAAATTATACATCATTAGTCTTTGAATTGCATTTACATGTGTGAAGGAATATCTTGCCCTTCATTCAATACAACTCATAATATAGTTCATAGATTCATTTAGGTGAGAATGGACTTTCAACCTTAGAATCAACATTAACATGTGAGTAAACCTTCCAC
The DNA here is from genome assembly GCA_036250505.1 of Solanum acaule. Taxonomy (NCBI): domain Eukaryota; kingdom Viridiplantae; phylum Streptophyta; class Magnoliopsida; order Solanales; family Solanaceae; genus Solanum; species Solanum acaule. The sequence goes on from JAJOOR010001353.1 coordinate 7,042, forward strand.
ATCATATTTATTGTGTTTCATGAAAATAGCCTTTCAATCAAAACAACAATATTATCATCATCCTAGACAATTCATACATTGTCATGTGTAAGGGTAAGGGGAGAATGATCTTTCACAATACCACAATTTACACAATAGTCATAGGATCTTCACTTTCTAACTGAATCATAAGTCCATACACAATTTTCATCAACATGCATAAACCTTCATAATTTCACCACTCAAGGTCATGAATCCTGTATCACAATCACACCTAGAAATACTACATTAGGCATGAATAAAACAAGATTCAATAACTACAATAGCATATAAACAATTGATAGTATTCACATTGCATCAATACACCCATCACAATTAATGAAATTAGGGTCATAGGGAGGTTCATGGGTTCATGGGGGATTTTACTATAAAAATCACCATTAAAAAACAAATCAACCATAAAATAACACAATTGACCCATTGAAATCATTTTTAGAAAGAACCCATGGCTAGATTGAAAACCCTAGTTTTTGAAGACTCTACCAATTCAAAATGAAGAATTGAAGGGCTTCATGGAGGAAATATCTCCATGAATCAAGATTCACATACCTTGATTGGAGATCCCACACGAAATTGAAGAAGAAAGGCTTCTCCTTGAACCCTAAGCTTCACCTTGTTCTTGCTCTTCAATAGAGTTTCTAGAGAGAGAATATTTTGAGAGGGGAGTTGGTTGTGATTTGAGTCTTGTGAGTTATGAAGTAGAATATGTTAGTTAATGGTTTAAAAGTGCTTATATATGTCTAAATAAATGAATTAAACTGACCCCACACTAATATAATAAGTTCTGGAATTAATGAGTTTGACTAAGCCTTGGCCGAGATTGGGGCAGCATTGCAGGTCCCCTATCCACGACCTACCCACGGGGCGTGGATGGAACCACGGACTGTACTGGTCATTCGTGGTTTGGGTCTGCAGCCCCTTATTTGGCTAACTCAAGCCTCTCACTCACAAGACTCTACCCACGGGGCGTGAGTGGGTCTACAGACCATACTGCATGGTCGTAGAATGGTACTGGATCTTTGGAGATTTGGGGGAGGTCTTGCCTTGACTCCCGACCCCCACCTACGAGGCGTGAGTCCAACCACAGCTCGTGGGTGCCCAGTTCATGAGCCATGCTGTTTTTGACAGCTTTTTGGCCAGCCCTAAGGTCCTCCTCAAGGACCCTTGGGGGGTCCTTGGTGGGGTCATGCCTTGATGTTTAGGTCCTAAAACATTAATACTAAGTAGGAGATGTTATTTTATGATTCTTATCTTTACATTAACCCTAATTAGGCTACTAGACTACATACTAGGCTCTAGCTTAGTTCATTAGTTTTCCGGAGTGTTACATTATCTCTCCCTTGGGAACATTCGTCCTCGAATGATGATCTCGACACCAATTAATTTAGAAACTCAAGACTAGCAGCCCATCATGCATGAAACATCAAGAATATGCACAACTTAAAAATGCACTATTCACTTCATGCACTATGCAAAAAGAGGAAGCTTCAACTCCATCTCAAGACTTGGCCAATGCAACACAAGGAAGTCGGAACTACATCTACCAACCCAATATGCATGAAACTCATCAATTAACATAAGCATAGGAGGAACTACCTTTGCCAACTCAAAGCAAGCTCAACAATATGGAGTCAACATGCCATTTCATAAGAAGCTTAACTAAGCATGTTGATAATAAACATAACTAAGCATGTTCATCAAACCATCTCATGAAGTCAAATATGCAATTATCATACCAAAGTGAAAATCAACATGAGGAACATATAAACTATGAAAACTCAATTTATGCTAAATTATGAATTCTCACAAGAACATGTATATCATAAGGAAATCATAAAGAACACTCATAGCACATATGACTTCTAAAATACCAAACTCAAGAAAAACTACTTACCTTAAGTTTTGATAGGAGTAGGAGGAAAAGATGAGGGTAGCGGGAGTTCATGTCGGCCTTGGCCTCCCATGTAGCACCCTCAACTAAGTGATTCCTCCATAGAACCTTAACGGAAGCTACCTCTTTGTTTCTCAACCTCTTAACTTGCTAGTCTAGAATCTGTATCGAAATCTCTTCATAGGAAAGGTTTTCATCAACTCCCAAACCCTCTAAAGGAATGATAGCTACCGGATAACCAATGCACTTCTTAAGAATAGAAACATGAAATACCGGGTGAACCGGAGCCAATTCATTTGGCAAGTCTAGCTCATAGGCAACTTTTCCTATACGCTTCAAAACATGATAAGGGCCCACATATCGGGGACTAAGTTTCCCCTTCTTGCCAAACCTCATCACAGCTTTCATATGTGAGATTTTCAAGTAGACCCAATCACCAACTTCAAATTCTAGATCCCTTCTTCTATTGTTGGCATATGACTTTTGCCGACTTTGGGCCGTCCTTAACCTCTCTCTAATGAGTCAGACATTTTTAATAGCCTCATAAACTAGTTCGGGACCAATTATAGAAATTTCACCTACCTCAAACCAACCAGCCGGAGATCTACACCTCTTACCATATAGTGCTTCAAACGGAGCCATGGCAATACTTGAGTTGTAACTATTGTTGTAGGCAAACTCTATCAATGGTAGATGGTCATCCCAATTACCTTGAAAATATATGGTACACTCCCTCAACATATCCTCTAAGGTTTGAATAGTGCGTTCCACTTGACCCTTTGTTTGAGGGTGAAAGCCCGTGCTAAGCTTGACCTTAGTACCAAACCCTTTTGGGAATGCCTTCCAAAAATGTGAAGTAAATTGAGTACCCCGATCCAAAATGATAGATGAGGGAACTCCATGCAACCTTACTATCTCCTTGATGTACAATTTGGCATAGTCTTCCGCCGAAAATGAAATCTTGACAGGAATAAGGTGGGTGGATTTTATCATTCTATCAACAATGACCCAAATAGAATCATGTTGACTTCGAGTATGAGGCAACCCCACAATAAAATCCATATTCACATCCTCCCACTTCCAAGTGGGAATATCTATATCTTGTGACAAGCCTCGCGGTCTCAAGTGTTTGGCCTTAACTTGTGTACAATTCGGACACTTGGCTACAAAACCCGCTATATCCTTCTTCATGCCATTCCACCAATAGACTTCTCGTAGGTCACGGTACATCTTGGTGGCTCTTGGATGAAAAGAATACCGCAAGCCGTGAACCTCTTCTAAAATTTGCTCTCTTAAGCCATCAACATCTAGAAAACATAATCTACCTAGGTACCTAAGCACCCCATCTCCCCATTGGGAGAAACCTCAACGGACTTGTTGTGTACCGATTATTTCAACTCCATTAATATGGGATCAAGGCCTTGTTTAAACATTACATCAATCACAAAGTATGATTCGGAACCATGATGCACCATGACACCACACTTGGTGGAATCCACTAGTTGGACACCTAACCAGGCCAACCTATGTACATCACAAACTAGCTCATTCTTCTCATCCTCTATATGAGCCATACTACACATGGACAATTGACTTAGGGCTTCCGTAACTACATTGGCTTTCCCAGGGTGGTAAAGGACACTCATGTCATAATCCTTTAAAAGCTCTAACCACCTTTTTTGTCGGAGATTCAAGTCTTTTTGGCTAAACACATATTGAAGACTCTTATGGTCGGTGAAAACATCCATATGGACCCCATATAGGTAATGTCTCCATATTTTCAAAGCAAGCACTACCGCCGCTAGTTCAAGATCATGGGTCGGATAATTCTTTTCATGGATCTTGAGTTGCCTTGAAGCATAGGTAATCACTTTACCATGTTGCATGAGGACACATCCCAAACCCTCTTGAGAAGCGTCACAATACACCACAAACCCATCGGTACCCTCCGGTAAGGTCAACACCGGAGCGGAGGTAAGTCTATCTTTCAAATCTTGAAAGCTTTTCTCACAAGCCTCCGACCACTCAAACTTAGCTTTCTTTTGCGTCAAAGCCGTCAACGGAGAAGCAATAGAGGAGAAACCCTCAACAAACCTCCTATAGTAACCCACCAAACCTAAGAAGCTTCTAATATCGGTAGGAGTTAGAGATCTAGGCCAACCTTTGCGCACATCCGTGTTCTTATGATCTACCTCAATACCCTTGCTCAATACAATATGACCAAGGAAGGCTACAAATCTTAGCCAAATATTCACACTTAGTAAACTTCGCATATAATTGGTGGTCTTTAAGGACTTGCAATACGATCCTCAAATGGTTCATGTGCTCATTTTCTCTCTTCGAATAGATCAAAATATCGTCAATAAACACTATCACAAACATATAAAGATAGTGCCTAAAAACTCTATTCATTAGGTCCATGAATGTCGCCGGGGCATTGGTCCAACCAAATAACATCACCATAAATTCATAGTGAACGTACTAGGTCCTAAAGGCCGTCTTGGGAATGTCAACCTCTCTTACCCTTAGTTGATGGTAACCCGAACAAAGATCTATCTTGGAGAAATAGTTAGCCTTTTGGAGTTGATCAAACAAGTCGTCGATCCTTGGAAGGGGATACTTATTCTTTATGGTCACTTTGTTTAGTTGGCGATAATCAATACACATTCTAAGGGACCCATCCTTCCTTTTAACAAATAATACAGGAGCGCCCCAAGGAGAGATACTTGGTTGAATATAACCTTTGTCTAACAAATTCTTGAGTTGCTCCTTCAACTCTTTCAATTCGGCCGGAGCCATTCTATAGGGATGAATGGATATGGTTGAGTATACGACAAGAGATCAATGCAAAATTCTATTTCCCGTTCAGGAGGAATGCCGGGTAAGTCATCAGGAAAGACTTTCAGAAACTCACTCACCACGGGGACCGACTCTAAAGAAGGGACCTCGGACTCAACATCCACAACCCTAACAATATGATAAATGCACCCCTTGGAGATCATTTTCCTAGCTTTTAAACGTGGAACATATTGACCTCTAGGAATAGAATTCCCACCTTTCCACTCTAAAATTGGCCCTTTTGGAAATTAAAATTTGACCACCTGGGTTCTACAATCTATTGAAGCATAACATGCATGCAACCAATCCATGCCCAAAATCACATCAAAATCAAGCATGTCTAATTCTACCAAATCAACCAAAGTGACTTTATGAGACAAAGAAATAGGACGACTCCTATAGACTCTTTTTGCCACTGTCGAGTCACCAACCGAGGTAGACACCGAAAAAGGTTCTTCTAACACATCGGGAGTATTTCAAATTTCATAGACACAAAAGGTGTAACAAAATAAAAAGTGGCACTGAGGTATACTAATGCATAAACATCAATAGAAAAGACTTGCAACATACCAGTCACAACATCCGGGGAACTCTCTTGGTCACCTCGGGATTGAAGAGCATAGAAGCGGTTCTTCTTGGGAGTATCGGAGTTTGAACCACTAGGACGAGTTTGCTTATCATCTTTCCCTTTGGCCGTACGGATTAGGAAATCTTTCAATTGATGACCACTCTTTCCACAACCATAGCACACACCCATGCCGGCAAGACATTTGCCATCATGCTTCTTACTGCACTTGGCACAAGTAGGCCTCACAATGGGAGATCCACCACTATTGCCTCCTTGAGGCTTAGGGTTAGGAAACCTATCTTTGTTGACCCTTGGAGCACTAGAAGAGCCTTGGTTGGAAAATCTCCTCTTAAACCTTGGTCTACCTTGACCCTTGAACTTGCCCTTAGAAGAATTTCCATCATTGGTCCTTGCCCTCTTTACCTCTCTATTCTTGTCTAAGTGTTTCTCACCCTCCATTTTCTTAGCATACACCATAAGACAGGAGATATCGATATTATAATGAAGCATAGCCGAACGACATTCTTTTCTCACCAAACTTGACACACCCGTTACAAACCTACTTATTTCATCTCTAGGGTCCACCACTAAGGATGGAGCATATTTGGACAATTCGGTGAACTTTATAGAATATTCTTCAACACCCATACCTCCTTGACGTAGGTTGATAAATTCCTCCACCTTGGCTTCCCTCTTCTCACGGGGAAAAAACTATCAAGAAACGCTTTCTTGAACACTTCCCAATATATGGGACCCGCCTCTATCGGCCTATTCCTTTTCCATTGGGCATACCATACTTGAGAAACTCCCTTGAATTGATAAACGGATAGCTCCGCTTTCTCCATTGGATTTACCCCCATAGTATAAGTTGTCTTGTAGATCTCTTCCACAAACTCTTGTGGGTCTTCCCCTACGTTGGAACCAAAGAATGTAGAAGGGCTCATCGTTGTGAAGTCTCTCAACCTTGAATCCATAGTGCTCACACTAGGGTGCACACGGGGTCCAACATCTCGGTTGGCTTGGGCCGTCATAGCTTGGGCTTGAGTTTTCACGGCTTGAGCTTGAGCCGTCGTGACTTGAGTCAATATTTGGAGAGCCGTCCTTATTTCCACATTGGTTATAACTCATTCATCATTAGGAGCTTGAGGGTCTTGAGGAGCTTAGGGAGGAACTCCCTCATTCACATTCTCCTATTCCACTAGTCTTGCATTCGCCTTTCTTGTATTCATAGCCTATAAACACAACAGAAGGGTTAAGAAAAGGACTTCAGGGAGTTATAAATCTAAAGCACGACTAAGGAGTAATGAATGAAGTGAACTTTCCTAAGAATCTTATTGTCTCTCATTCATAAGTGTGGCGCGTTCACACTCATCAACAAGACTCTACTAGACGTGGTTTATGAGAAATCAACCTAAAAATCATCCCAAAACCTTATACTCTGATACCAAGTTTGTCACGACCCAGGGGTACCCCCTAGACGTAAACGACGTACTTGACCCCGAAGGGGTCTCATTCAAGCCCTTATCATACATAAACATAGAAAAAAAATGGAAATGATGCGGACTTTAAAATTTTACAATCAAAGTCTTTTCCTCATAAAACCGGAAAGAACCTAGACATTGTCTCATAATCCATCTACTACAATAGAATGTCAACAGGGTCGTAGCCCATTACAATAGAAAACGTCTCAAAAGTAGAATATAAGAAAAAGTAACTAGAAGTGAATGGCATCTTTTCCTCGCACCATGAGGACTCACCATAAGTCTTGGAAGTAAGCAATCCAAGCCTTAGTCAAGAAAGGAAGAACGCTTCACCTAGCCGGAACCTACACTTATCAAAAGTGTAGAAGAAATAGGCGTTAGCACAAAAATGTATTAAGTATGGAAGCATGCATAAAAATCCTTGAAATATGATAAAAAGGACATTTTAGTTGAAAAGTATGCACTTGCCAAGTTTAAGAATCAACATGCATTTTCAATGTAGAACACAAGTCATAATCACATTTATCATGTAAGAACATTGTAACATAATAGAACCATTACCTTAGCAACCCTAAGGTATACTTGTGCAATGTATGGTTGGCATCCCATAATACCAACCATACTAAGTACTCCTTTGAAGCCACCTTAGTGACTCATATCATCTTTAGACCTCATCATAGTCAATAGTCATAGATAAGGAAATATTCATGTACATTACTTGAACATAAGGAAAGCCATTCACAGCAACAATCCATTTAACATACATGCATACATTCATGTCTAACCATAGCATAAAGAACCATTCCTATAATCCCTTTCAAAGTCTACTTGTGAAATGTACACTCCTACTAAGTAAAGCTCATCAAAAAGTCATAAGTACAGTTCATGTCATATTCATTATCTTGTCATATAGGGAAAATTGCCTTAACCGACATAGACCAAGTGTTCGATGTCGTGTAACCCCACACCGAAAGAAAGTGTCCTGCTTGCCTAAGGTAGAACTAAATGTATAGCTTTTATGTGGATACACTAGCTAAAAACCTATGTGGGCACATAATTATGGGATAGGGAGATTTCTTCTAGAAACCCAACCTATTGTATTGGCGGAGGAGCTTCCATCTCATGGGAATAATTTAGTTGACCTGCCTATTGTATTTATAGGAGGGACTCTACCTCATTTTCCATATCCACTTAGTGCTAAGCATTATTTCCCAAATTATACATCATTAGTCTTTGAATTGCATTTACATGTGTGAAGGAATATCTTGCCCTTCATTCAATACAACTCATAAAATAACTCATAGATTCATTTATGGGAGAATGGACTTTCAACCTTAGAATCAACATTAATATGTGAGTAAACCTTTCACATCATGTTCATAGTGTTTAATGAGAATAGTCTTTCAAACAACACAACAACATTATCATCATCCTAGAAAATTCATGCATAGTCATGTATAAGGGTAAGGAGAGAAAGATCTTTCACAATATCACAATTTACACAATGGTCATAGGATCTTCACTTTCTAAATGAATCATAAGTCCATCAACATGCATACACCTTCATAATTTCACCCCTCAAGGGTCATGAATCATGTATCAAAATCACACCTAGAAATACTACATTAGACATGAATGAAACAAGATTCAATAACTACAATATCATAGAAACAATTCATAGTATTCACTTTGCATCAATACACCCATCACAATTCATGAAATTTGGGTCATGGGGAGGTTCATGGGTTCATGGGGGATTTTACTATAAAAATCACCATTAAACAACAAATCAACCATAATATAACACAATTGACCCTTTGAAATCATTTTTAGGAAGAACCAATGGCTAGATTGAAAACCCTAGTTTTTGAAGACTGTACCAATTCGAAATTAAGAGTTGAAGGGCTTCATGGAGGAAGGCTCTCCATGAATCAAGACTCCCATACCTTGATTGGAGATCCCACACGAAATTGAAGAAGAAAGGCTGCTCTTTGAACCCTAAGCTTGACCTTGTTCTTGCTCTTTAATGGAGTTTCTAGAGAGAGAATATTTGGATAGGGGAGTTGGTTGTGATTTGAGTCTTGTGAGTTATGAAGTAGAATGAGTTAGTTAATGATTTGAAAGTTCTTATATATGTCTAAATAAATGAATTAAAACGACCCACATGAATATATTATGTTTTGGAATTAATGGGTTTGACTAAGCCTTGGCCGAAATTGGGGTAGCATTGCAGGCCCCTATCCACGAACCCCACCCACGGGGCGTGGATGGAACCATGGACCATACTGGTCATTCATTGTTTGGGTCTGCAGCCACTCATTTGGCCAACTAAAGACTCCCACTCATGAGACCCCACCAAAGGAGCATGAGTGGGTCTACAAACTGTACTGCATAGTCATAGAATGGTACTGGAACTTTGGAGATTTGGGGGAGGTCTAGCCTTGACTCACAACCCCCACCTATGGGGTGTGAGTCCACCCACAGCTCGTGGGTGCCCATTTCGTGAGTCATGACATTTTTGACATCTTTTTGGCGAGACCCTAAGGTCCTTCTCAAGGACCCTTGGGGGGTTCTTGGGGAGGTCATGCCTTGATGTTAGGTCCTAAAACATTAGTACTAAGTAGGGGAGGTTAGTTTATGACTCTTATACTTATGTTATCCCTAATTAGGCTACTAGACTATATTAGGCTCTAGCTTAGTTCATTGGTTTTCCGAAATGTTACATACAAATACCATAGATGGAGACTCGTAGGACCTGCCTGCAACCCAAAAAACCTTTTTCCTTTCTTTACCAAAATTTGAGGTGTTACAAGGTCGATCCTTGCGAAATGGAGATATCCTTCATATTATTCTCAACAACCATCAACCCCTTTCCGGTTAAGATGTCATCCATTTGTGTGGTTCTATGATTGGCTGTAAGTCTAAATATTGACTATGAGCAAATGGATCTTAAAAATGTTTTTCTCCATGGTGACTTTGATGAAGAAATTTATATGAAGCTGTCGGAAGATTTTGAAGTCAAGGGAATATAGAATTATGTTTGCAAATTGAAAAAGAGCTCTATGGTCTAAAACAAACTCCCAGACAATGTTATAGAAAGTTTTGTTCTTTTATAAGTCAATAGGGCTTAAGAAGACTTCTTCAGACCATTGTATTTTTGTGTAAAAATTCCCTGTTGGTGACTTTAATATCGTTTTTCTTTATGTTGTTGACATGTTTGTTGTTGGTCATAATACTTGCAGGATGAAAAAGTTAAAGCAAGAGTTGAATAAGTCATTTGCTATGAAAGGCCTGGGACCAACAAGGAAGATTTTTGACATGCAAATTGACTGTGACAGAGAGTCAAAGAAGTTGTGGCTATTACCAAAGAATAACATTCAGAAAGTACTTCAGAGGTTCAACGATATGGACAATGCTAATGTTGGTAGTACACATTTTGTTCGAGTATATAAATCATATACGCAGCAGAATACAAGTTCTTGAATTACATAATAATAGATAATATAAACCAAAAAATCTAAAACTCATAATTCACTAACCTATTGAAGGTTTTGCACAACTCGTTTATGCTTGATGAATCTAGAACTCTAGCCTTCTACTACTTCCTCACTAATTCTTTTCAACCAGTAGTTTGTGTGGGAAAATATTTTCAGAAAAAGACTTATCCTCCTTTCTGCCCCAACAAGCCCTTTTTATCCCGATTCCTCTATTGAAGAGGGGAAGGGAAATGTTTTTCAAACGTCTCACCAATTAGGAGCCATTAATTTCCATAAAAGGCAATCAATAGCAAATAAAATCTGACGTTTTAATTCTTTTCTTTAATGGCAATATTAAGGAAATATTAAGTAATGAATTTCTTTTATTACAGAAAAAAATATTTTTGCTACTTAAATAAATTATATTAACCCAATAATCCATTCTTTTCAGAAGTCCAGTAAAGGTTACTTCTTCTTTCGGAACACTTCTTTTAACTGGCTATTAGTCAGACATAGTAGGGACCATAGACGTAATACCTAAGGCTTCTAATTTCGATATTTATTTGCAAAATAATGAATTAATCATATTTAAATAAATTAAGAAGTATTCCACTAAAAATCTGTAATTGCAATCCTCGATTTAATTTTGAAATCTACCATTACATCTTAATTAACCCCCCATGTTAGAATTACTGACACCGATCAATTAGATTAAATTTTCTGAATAATTTAATTTATTGACTAATTTAATCCTTTATTATTATAATTAACTTGTTTCACATAAGGGATATAAAATCCACCAGCAGGGTTTTCACGTGAAAACTTATAAGTATCCATAAGGGGGTATCTCTTATCTCAATTCCAAGACATGGTTCTATCAATTAATTATTATTTGACTAATGTGGTTTGTCATTACTCAATATATTAGTAATATATTGACTCATAATAGAGTCTCACCATTTAATAGATTAAAAGAATAAATCAAATTACATAGATCAGAATAATTATATCATGACTAAGAGTATAAGTACACGTAATGGACTACATAAGTTGTTTATAAATATTATGAACATAAATGAACATATCTAATTGATCGGTTCAATACAAACAAAATGTACTAGCACAAGAATTTGGAAGTTAACCATTTCAATAATTAAGATCGAATTATATTTAATCTTACACAACAATTATCAAGATGTTTGTCATACTTCATCTTTGTTGTTAATGTCTAATTTATAAATTATGAGAACCACCAATTTGAATCTTATGTGTATGAGTTAAATAACTCCATACACAAAAATCGTCTATTATATAAGTAATGGATACACATATTATGTATCACCTCGGACTGGGAAAAGAAGGAAAATGCAATTTTTGGGCTGAAGTATGTGTCTACGGGTCCCATCGACGAATGTAGAAGCTTCTACGGGCCATAGATGGCAACCATAAGAAGTGGGGAAAATATTTTTTATAATCAAGTCCCTGTATCCTTTTTATGGTTCACCAGGACGGTCCAACAACCAATATACAAGTCGTAGATTGGTCTCATAGGTGTGTCTGACACTTGGTGAAATTTTAAATGTCAAAGTTGGTTTCTACGGTTGGTATGTACAAACCATAGGATGACCTATGAGCCGTTAAAGGGTGTCTCTCCAAAGTTTGCCAAATAAAGGGTCTTCGATCATTTCTACTGTTGATCAAGACTGTCCGTAGGTCCAAACTGTAGGAGTGAGTCAGTGGTTATTTTAAAGGGAATTTTGGGTCTTTTCCTATTTGTTTTAACCCAATACTATGTCATTTTTTCTTCTACCCTAACCCCTATGAATTTTAGCCTCCAATTTACCCATTTTCAACATATTGTCCTAAAGTCCCTAAACTTGACAAAATTCACTCTCCCAAATCCTCTCAAGTTTAATGAAGAAGAAGAAGGGTTAGGGTTCCATTCAAGTCTCCAAATTATCTATTTTTGTTGGGCCTAAAGGATCAAGGTATGTGTGTATTTACCCATGGAGTCCTTTCCTCCATAATGTCCCCAATATTTCCAATTCTCCTCAAAATCTGTTTAAATTGTTAAGTTAGGGTTTGAATTCCATCCTTATGGGTTCTCTTGAATTACGATCTTATTAATTAATCCCTATATTTTAACGTATGAATTGATTTGACTTCATGATTTTTTAGTTGAAGTTATATAGACTCATGCATTATTTATGTTTTTTGTTGACAACCCATGATGAATCTATGATAAACTCATGAGCCTATGATTTATGAACTTATGACGTTATTCATGCTTTTATGAAATTATTATGAATGATTTAAGAAAGATTTGAGAGGAAAGTGTTAATGCTATTGTGAAAGGTGTTCTCACATTTCAAATTGATGAAAGGTTTTCTCATCTATGTTGAATTATGTTAAGGAGCTATTCTATGTTTTTCTTTTGAAAGATGTGGATTAGTATTGATTATTACCTTCCCTATGTTAAATTGACATTTGACTTTTATCAATTCCGTTGGGATTTAGACACCACTGAGAGGGCTTGAGGTGGAGGCTCAAATAGGGTAGTCTCGAGTAGCAATCTCTAGTCCCAAACTATGTGCCCCCATAGGATTGTCTTAAATGGTTTCCCCTTTTTCAGTATGAGGGATATAGTGGATTACATGAGATAACTCTTATAGTCTTATTATGGGTTAAAGATAAACTCCCACAAAATGACGATGTTTTCTTCAAAGCTTTTACTATGTCCTTTACATCAAAAAGCATTAACTATATCATGATATTTCCATGTTTTATTTCCTTATGTTTAAATGTCCAAGTATTGATCATATTTACATGTTTTAAAACCATCTATACTACCATGTTCATGTTTATGCATATTGCCTCATACTTAGTACATTTCATGTACTAATACATACTTTTATCTACATTATCTCATGAATGTGTGGTCCAATGTTCCTACCCCCCATCCTCGTGACTAGACTTCTATTGGGTACTTCAGCTGATGGTGAGTCCTCATGTTCCAAGGACTAAGACAATTTATTTATTTATTTGTGTCTTTTCGTATCATACTTGTGTGTGATGTATGATTTACGTCCCAATAAATTCTTTATGATGTACTAGATGGCTTTGAGACTTATGTTAGACTTCCATTTGTCAAACCTTTTGTATATGAAATATTTGTTACAAGTCTTCACTTCTATTTCTTGTATGATGTATGCTAAGTGGCTTGTGTAGGGCCTCTAGGGGTCCTATATGCCATGTTATGCTTAGGGTGTATTTTGGGTCGTGACAAGCTTGGTAATACAACCATAAGGTTTAGAAAGGTCCTAGTATATCTCAAAAGCCACGTCGAGTAGAGTCTTGTTCATGAGTGTGAAGCGAGCCGCATTTATGAATAGGAGGCTTTAAGATGTTTAGGAAATTCCACTTCTTTCATGATTCAAAAGTCATGCGATAGAGTGTTACTCTATATGTCTCTCTCCAAATCTTTATCCGATCCTTTTTAGCATATGGACCCTTGAAGACCTTATGTTTAGAAGAATGTGAATGAGAATGTGGAACGAGAAGCTCCTCAAGCATCTCAAGAAGATCGTCTAGCTTTTGTCGACCCTTTGGCCGAACAACTGACTAATACAAAATTTTAAGCTGCTTTCAAATGTTGGCCAAAGCCATAACGGCTCAAGACAATAGGGAGGCTATGTTCATCGTGAACCCAAATGTGGGTATGGTGGCAACTAGAGTGAGGGACTTCACTAGGTTGAATCTCCCAGAGTTTCATGAATCTAAGGTTGAGGAAGATCCTCAAGAGTTCATTAATGAGGTATACAAGGTGTTGATTATCATGGGAGTGACACCGATAGAAAAATCAAAATTGGCTGCTTATCAACTTAAGGGTGTTGCTCAAATTTAGTTCAACCAATAAAAGGAATAGAGGGTGGTAGATATCGGTCCTCTTGATTGGGAAAAGTGTAAGGTTGCTTTCCTTGATAGGTATTTTCCCCTTGTTATGAGGGAAGTAAAGTTACTTGAATTCATCAACCTTCGTCAAGGAAATATGAGTGTGAAGGAGTATGCCTTGAAGTTCACGCAATTGTCTAGATATGCTTCCACTGTGGTTGTCGATCCTAGGGAAAGGATTAACAAGTTTTATTTTAGGAGTGTCGGAGATAGTGGTTAAAAAACGTCGTATTTCCATGATCATCAATGAAATAGTCATTTCTCTCTTAATGGTTCATGTTCAACAAATTGAAGAGGAAAAGCTTAAGGAAAGGTCTAGGGAGGCAAAAAGGGCAAAGAACGGTGATGTTGACATTTCACATGTAAGGATCGTCGGACATGGTCGTTCTATGTTTCGACAAAGGTTTTCCGGTCTAGGTTCCTCCAATGCTCCAGCTCCTGAATTAAACAAATAAATAGTGTCTAACACTAATCCACAAGAAGGAAATTGTTGTTGAAATGGATCTTCATTCCCCACATGCCAAAGGTGTGGCAAGAGTCATCCAAGAAAATGCTTGATTGGTACAAATAATTATTTTTGGTATGGTAAAAGTGGTCACCGCTTGAAGGGTTGTCCATAGAGAAATGACAAGGGAAAGGATGGTGGGCAAGATTTGCCTAGTGGTTTGGGTTCATGTTCTCCAAAGCAAAATTGGTTCTATTCACTTCAAAACTTGTCATGATCAAGAGGGTTCTCCCAAATTTTTTTGCCAGCACGTTGAAACCCTTTCAACTAGATGTTTATGCTTTGCTTGATCCCAGTGTTATTTTGTATTTCATAATGCCATATATGACAATGAGGTTTGATTTTGTTCCTGATGTGTTTATAGACACTTTTTCAATCTCCACACCTATAGGTGAATCTATTATTGCTAAGATAGTCTATGTAAATTGTCCCATCTCCTTACCCCATAGAGCCACTTATGTTGATATGGTTGAGCTTTATATATTTGATTTCAATGTTATACTTGGTGTGGATTTACTCTATTCCTGTTATGCTTCTAAAAAATATACAACTGGAGTAGTCAAGTTTCAATTTCCTTATGAGCCCATCCTATAGTGGAAAGGGGAGAAATTATATACCTAAGGTTCAGTTTGTTTCTTGTCTTAAAGATGGAAAGATGATTTCTTAGGGTTGCATTTACCATCATGTTCGGTTTAGGGATGCAAATTCTAAAGCCCATATCTTTAAGTTGGTCCCCAGTGTTAATGAGTTTATGGAATTGTTTCCCGATAATTTACTCAGTTTCCTCCTAAATGGGAAATAGACTTTGGTAATGACCTCCTCCCAAAAACGCAACCTATCTTTTTTTCTTCTTACAATATTGCTCCGGCAAAACGTAAAAAAATTGAAGGAAAAATTGAAAGATTTGTTGGGTAAGGGTTTCATCCGATCTAGTATCTTTCCATGAGGTGGTCCAGTCTTGTTTGTTCACAAGAAGGACGGTTGCCTTCGCATGTGCATTGGTCATCGTATGTTGAACAAAAGTAGCCATCAAGAAAACGTACCCTCTTAGGAGCATTAATGATTTATATGATTAACTCCAAGGAGAGAACTACTTCTCTAAGATTAACCTTTGTTTAGGTTATCACCAGCTGAGGGTGAAGGAAGGTGATATCCCGAAGATGGTGTTTCATACTCGGTATGGTCATTACGAATTCTCCGTAATGTCACTTTGATTGACCAATGCTCCAAACGCATTCATGGACTTAATGAACAGGGTGTTTAGGCAATACCATGATATGTTTGTGATTTTGTTTGTTGATAACATATTGATTTACTCAAGGAGTGAGAATGAGCATGTCAATCATTTGATGATGGTGTTACAAGTCCTTAAGGACCAACAACTCTTTGCAAAGTTTAGTAAATACGAGTTTTGGTTGAGATCCATGGATTTTCTTGGTCACATTGTCTCTGGCAAGGAAATTGAGGTAGTTCCTAAGAATAAGGATGATATTAAGTGTTGGCCTAGACCTCTATCCCCTTCGTATATTCAAAGTTTCTTAGGTTTGGCTTGTTATTATAGAAGGTTTGTGAAAGAGTTTTCCTCGATTGCCTCTTCGTTAATGGAATAGACCCAAAAGAAATCTAATTTTGTATGGTCGGAAACGTTTGAGAAGAGTTTCCAAGAATTGAAAAATAGACTTACCTTTGCTCCGGTATTGACTTTACCAGAAGGGTCTGATGGGTTTGTAGTTTATCATGATGCTTCAAGTATTTGACTAGGGTATGTTCTGATGCAAAACGGGAAGGTTATTGCTTATGCTTCAAGGCAACTTAAGATTGATGAAAAGATCTAACCTACTCATGATTTGGAACTAGCGGCAGTTATTTTTGCCTTAAAGATTTGGAGGCATTAATTATATGGTTTTCATGTCGATGTCTTTACTGACCAAAAGAGCCTGAAATATGCATTCAAGCAAAGGGATTTAAATCATCGCTAAAGGAGGTGGCTAGAGTTGCTAAAGGATTAAGAATGAGTGTTCTATATTACCATAATAAGGCAAATGTGGTAGTGGATTCTCTTAGCTAGCTATCAATGGGTAGTGTTTCCCATGTGGAAGTAGATAAAAAGGAATTGGTTTGTGATGTTCAGAGATTGGCCCGATCGAGTGATTGGTTATTTGACTCCACCAAAGGTTGTGTTATGGTTCAGAATAATCTTTTGTGTTGGATGTGAAAGAAAATCAAGGTCTTCACTCGATCATTTTGAATTAAAGGAAGTGATGCTTAAAAAGTCCATTGTGGCTTTCTCCCAAGGGGGAGGTGGTGTGCTTTGATATCAAGGCCGTTTGTATGTTCCCAATGTTGATAATTTGAGAGAACAATTATTATCATAAGTCAATAGTTCTCCATATTCCAGTCACCCGAGAACCACCAATATGTACGAGACTTGTGGGAGGTCTATTGGTGGAATGGGATGAAAAAGGATATTGCGGAATTTTTTGGCCAAGTGTCCTAATTATCAACAAGTGAAAGTTGAGCATTAAAAGTCGGTAGGCTTGTCTTAAGATATTTTCATTCCTACTTGGAGGTGGAAAGATCTGAATATGGAATTGATTGTTTGTTTACCCAGCACTCGGCGACAACATGACTCAGTTTGGGTTATAGTAGACCGTATGACGAAGTCAACTCATTTCATTCCCCTCAAGGTTTCTTATTCGGTGGAAGACTATGCTAAGTTATATCTAAGGGAGATGGTTAGGATGCATGTAGTTTCCCTATCCATTATCTCATATGATGGTACCCAATTTAATTACCAGTTTTGGAAATCTTTCAAAAAGGGACTTTGCACTCATGTTAAGCTTAGTACAACCTTTCATCCTCAAATTGATGGGAAAACAAAGTGTACTATCCAAACTTTGGAAGATAAGCTGAGAGCTTGTGTGATTGACTTCAAGGTTAATTGGGATGATAATTTTCCTTTGATTGAGGTTGCATATAATAATAGCTCTCATTCAAGCATGTGTATGGGTCTATTTGAGGCTCTTTATGGTAGGAGGTGTAGATCTCCTATAGGTTGGTTTGAAGTTAGTGAGGTTGCTTTGATAAGTGTTGAATTGGTACATGAGGCTATGGAGAAAGTTTGGCGTATTAGAGAAAGGTTTAAAACGGCTCACAGCTGACAAAAGTCCTATGCCTATGTTAGAAGAAGAGATCTTGAATTTGATGTAGATGATTGGGTCTACATAAAAATTTGGTATGAAATGGATGCTTAGTCTCCGTTTTGTGGTTCCATATCAAATTATGAGGCATATAGGTAAAGTTGTTTATTAGCTTGATCATCCTAATGACTTAGCATCGGTCCACCCGGTTTTCCATGTCTCTTTGTTGAAGAAATGTGTTTGTAATATACGACATCTATTGTGCCATTGGAGAGTCTTTGTATAAAGGAAAGCCTTTCTTATGAAGAAGTCCTAGTTGATATTTTGGATAGACAAGTTAAGAAGTTGAGAAAAAAGGAAGTTGCATATGTGAAGTATTATGAAGGAATAAAGGGGTTGAGGGTGCTACTTGGGAGGCCGAGGCCGATGTGATGTTTAGTTATCCCCATCTCTTTCCCTCCAATCCTACTCTAGATTGACGTATTTAGTTTGGTCCATCCTCATGTCTTTGTTATTTTCATGATTCCTCATGCATTCATGCTTATGAAAACTTAGTTTTTATATTTTTATTTAGCTTAGATTGATTTCTCCATGATTATGTGCATTTGAGTATAATTTTCCTGTATGTCTTATGAAATGATGTTTTAAGTATGTTTGTGCTTGGAGTTGATGTTCCTCCTCAATATTGTGCATTTTGAGCTAGTTGCATTCATGTTGGGCAGTTAGATTTTCTTCTCTACCCTACTTATGATGTCTTGAATCCCATTTGAGGACGAATGTTCTCAAGGGGGAGATATTGTAACACCTCAGATTTGGAAAATAAAGAAAATGTAATTTTTGGGCTGAAGTCTGTGCCTATGGATCCATCTACAGACTTTAAAAGCTTCTCTGGGCCATAGATGGAAACTGTAGGAAGTAGGGAAAATAATTTTTATAATCAAATACTAGTACCCTTTTTACAGTTCACAAGAATGGTCTGTCAACTGTTGTACGAGTTGTAGATATGTCTTGTAGGTGAGTCCCAGACTTCGTGAAGTTTTGAAGGTCAAAGTTGGTTTCTACGGTTTGTATTATGGACAGTAGGAAGACCTACGAGACGTAGAGTTGTGTCTGTCAAAAGTTGGCCAAATAAACGGTCTCTGATCATTTCTACGGTTGACCAGGACGGTCCGTAGAAGGAACTACGGACCATAGGTCAAAACAATAGGAATGAGTCGGTAGTTATTTTAAATGGGATTTTTGATCTTTTCCTAATTTTTTTAACCCAATACTATTTCGTTCTACCTTCTACCCTAACACATATAAAACATTTTAATCCCCCAATTTACCCATTTTCAACTCATTCTCCTAAAGTCTCTAAACTTTACTAACTCACTTTCCAAAATCCTCTCAATTCTAGGGAAGAAGAAGAAAGGGCTAGGTGTCACGGACTTAGAGACTTGGTGGCGGGATGTCACATAGGGTTCCATTCAAGTCTCAAAGTTCTCCATTTTTCTTGGGGTTTAATGGATCTAGTAAGTGTGCTTTCACCCATGGAGTCCTTTCCTCCATGGGGTCCCCAAGGTTTCCAATTCTTCTCAAATTCAATTTCAAATGTTAACTTAGGGTTGCATTATGATCTTATTGATTAATCCCTATCTTCTAATGTATTAATTGAGTTGATTTCATGATTTTTAAGTTGAACTCTTATAGACACATGCATGATTTATGATTTTGGTTGAGAACCCATGATGAAGCTAAGATGAACTCATGAACCTATGATTTATGAACTTATGAAGATCTACATTCTTTTATGAAATTATTATGAATGACTTAAGCATTTTTTGAAAGAAAGTGTCAATGCTATTTTGAAAGGTGTTTATCATATATACGGATTCACATTCATGAAAGGTTCCCTCAGCTATGTTGAATTATGTTAAGGAGGTATTCTATGTTTTGATTTTGAAAGATGTGGATTGGAATTGATTGTTCCTATCTAAAATTGTTCAGTAACTTTTATCTATTCCGTTGTATTTAGACTTAGCACCGAGAAGGCTTAAGGTTGAGACTCAAATATGGTAGTCTCTAGTAGCAACCTCTAGTCCAAAATTATGTGCTCCTGTAGGATTGTCTTAAATTCTCACTCCCCAAGGCTACCCCCTTGATGTAAACATGGGACCTAGGATCACGAATGACCCCAAGCTAACCCCGTCTAGCATAACATAAGCTTACTGACATTATCCAAGAAAACAAGAACTAATGCGGAAGCTAAAACAATAGTTAATTGAATGTGGGGAATACCCACTACTGATTTGAATACATATAAATAATATCTAAGAGTTTAGTGATACTGAACAATCACTCAAAAACTAAAGTTGGGTCTAACACTATGTTTGAAAAGCCTCTAACAAACTAAAGTTGCTAGGACATTCCCCCAGCTAACTCTAGCAAAACTGAAACTAAAATAACAGGCTGAAATGGAAAACATGTCTATTTTCCTCCAAGTATGAGGACTCACCATTGAAGCTATTGGATATAGATCGGGAACCAATCTACGCGTGATCTAGATTCTGAGTACCTGAACCTACATCATGAAAGGATGTAGCGTAGAGTATGCGTCAGTACTTGGAATGTACTGAGCATGTAGGATATGGATAATAGATGAACAAACATAATTGAGCAATGACATATCTGCATTATAACAATAATACTGAAATATAAAGAAATGAATTGAAGTGAATGCAATGGCCAAGTACTAATTTCTAACATAACATGTTGATAATGAATACTGTAGTATAGCTGAAAACCTCGTCAAATGCACTAAGAATCTGACTGTGGGAGCTACTAATAACCGACATAAAATCACGTAAGCTAACCATGGAGTCCGATGTATACACCCTATCAAGAGGACCCAATATACCTTGTCAGGGGTATAAAGGCATGACTAGTGTGATAACTAAATTTGATGCCCACAGAGAGGACTTATAAACCTACGGGGGCACGTAGTTCTGGGACTTCGAGGGTATGCTGAACCCTAGACCAACTTGTGGCTCAGCCTACTCCCAACTGGAAATGTGTATGACACAACATAACTTAATTGGATTAGCTCTATATTCTGACATGCTAGCTGAGAATGCAACATTTATGTACTGACAATGAAACATTCAAAATCTGAGGCATGCTTATCTGTTTAACTGACCTAGCAAGTGTATTTCATGAACTAAGAGAATCTACAAAACTAGGGTTCTGAATTTCATGCAAAGAACTAAGCAACAATTTCATGAAAACATGATAGTCCAATTAGGATCACTATAACAGCTAAATCACACCTAATATCTAAGGTTTTAGAAACCCTAGGTCTAAGCAAGATATAGGTAATCAAGAATCTAACTGAATTCTCGGGACCTAGTGAATTAAAGGAATCCACTAGTGAAATCCCATATACCTGGTGACGAATTTCATGGAGAAATCCTTCTATTCATGGCTGGAACTGAAAAAAACCTGTTGCGTGTTCTTAAGGGATTAGGTCGACTCTTTCTCCTTTTTTTCTAAGTTTGATGATTTTTTGGTGAATGAATCGCTTAGAGTAAGTTCTGACTAAGTTGCTAGGCTTAAACTTGCCAAAACTACGTAGTTTAGAGGTTAAACGACGTTGTTTAGGTGTCCAATGCATAGGGGAAAAGACAAAAACAATCCTAACTTAAGATCTGATGGGGACATCGACGGGCCTGACCGACGGACCGTGGACTAACAACCGGTCCATCCTGGTAGAGCGTCATTTGGCCTCAAAGAGCTGGTGCTAAGGGTCACGATCCAGGGACCTGGACCACGGACTGTGGTTTGACCTACGGTCCGTAGGTCCGGCCATAGATCATGCCTTTACTGAATTGTCTAGATGGAGTTGAGGTGACCAACCACGAACCCCACCTACGGTCAGTGGCTCAACCTACGGTCAGTAGGTGACCTCTGTCTATGGCACCTACAACTTCTAAACATCTGAAATTTCATCCCTTCTTGAATCCAATGTTTTACATTAACTCCCCCTTGGGAACATTCCTCCTCGAATGAAGACTAAACTAGCTGGGTATGGAGAGAAGGAGCTGCAATCCCTACCACTAAGTACTAGAAACTGATTTTGCACTGAACTGAGTTCCAAGAACATGCAAATATGCTGAAATGCAAGAATGGCTGAAGGAACAAGATACTAAGACTAAATTTATGCAAGAGTAAACTGAGAGGCTGGAGAGGAACTATTACCTCAAGCTGAAACGAAATAGGAAGGAAAGAGATGAGCATACTTGGCCTTCATGGCTTCTTCTGCTTCCCAAGTAGCTCCCTCTATGGACTGACTCCTCCACAAAACCTTCACTAAAGCGACCTCCTTATTTCTCAACCAATGAACATGACGATCAAGAATCTCAACTGGCACCTCTTCGTAAGTGAGACTATCCTTCAAAACCACACTCTCTAATGGTACTATTGACGCTGGATCACCTACGCACTTCTTCAATAGGGAAATGTGAAAGACTGGATGGACTGTTGCTAGTTCTGGTGGCAACTCTAACTCATAACTCATATTACCAACTCTTTTTAGGATCCTGTAAGGACCTACATATCTAGGACTAAGCTTCTCTTTCTTGCCAAATCTCATCACCCCCTTCATAGGTTACACCTTCAGGAAAACCCAATAATTGATTTCAAATTCTAAGTCCCTTCTCCTTACATCCTCATAGGACTTCAAACGACTCTGAGTTGTCTTAAGTCTATCTTTGATGAGCTAAACTTTTTCCATAGCTTCATGAACCGAATCTAGCCCAATCAATGTTGCTTCACCTACTTCAAACCAAATAATCGGGGATCTGCATCTACGCATGTATATTACCTCATAAGGGTCCATCTGAATTCTGGAATGGTAGATATTATTATAGGCAAACTCTGTAAGAGGTAGGTGATCATCCGTTTGTGGATGAAATGTTGTGTTGAGATTTACCTGAGTACCAAGACCTTTCTGAATCGATTTCCAGAAATGAGAGGTAAACTGAAGACCTCTATCTGAGATGATAGAGAAAGGAATCCCATGGAACCTGAGTATCTCATTGATGTAGAGTTTGGGGTAGTCCTCCGCTGAATCTGTAGTCTTGACAGCCAACAAGAGAGCAGACTTAGTGACTTTGTCCACTATTACCCAAATGGAGTCATGTTGTCTGTGAGTACGAGGTAAACCCATAATGAAGTCCATGTTTATCACTTCTCACTTCCATGTAGGAATGTTAATTTCTTGAGTCATACCTTTTGGTTTCTAATGTTCTACCTTAACCTGCTGACAATAGGGACACTTAGCCACAAAATATTATATATCCTTCTTCATGCAATTCCACCAATAGACTTCCCGCAGATCATGGTACATCTTAGTGGCACCTGGATGAATAGAATACCTGGAGTTATGGAATTCGGTGAGGATCTGATGCCTCCACTCACCCATTTTAGACACACAAAAGCGACCCTGGTAACGAAGCACACCATCCCCCCCTTGGGAGAAAACCTCAATTTTCTGCTGATGAACTGCACCTTTCAACTGAAGTAATATAGGATCACTCTCCTGTTTTTCCTTAACCTCCGCTACCAATGAAGATTCGGATCTATTCTGAACTATCACACCACCATCTGACATGTTTGTAAGACCAACTCCTAAGCGAGCAAGCCGGTGAACATCTTTTGCTAATTCTTTTCTTTCTTCTTCAACATGTGCTACACTACCTATAGATAATTTGCTCAGAGTATCACCTACTTCATTGGCCTTACATGGATGGTAAAGCACATTCATGTCATAGTCTTTGAGGAATTCAAGCCATCTCCTCTAGCGAAGATTTAACTCTTTCTGGGTGAACACATTCTGGAGGCTCTTATGATCTGTGAATACATCTACGTGACCACTATACAAGTATTGTCTCCAAATCTTTAGGGTGAATATTACAGCTGCAAGCTCGAGGTCATGAGTCGGGTAGTTTTTCTCATGTACCTTAAGCTATCTAGAAGCATAAGCTATGAGTTATCTCACTGCATGAACACACAACCTAGGCCGACTTGGATGAATCAGAATAGATCACATAACCGTCTGAACCATCTGGTAGAGTTAGAACAGGAACTGTAGTCAACCTAGTTTTCAGTTCTGAGAAGCTCTTCTCACACTCATCTAACCACTGAAACTTAACATATTTTTTAGTAAACTTGGTCAATGGGGAATCTATGGATGAAAATCCCTCAACAAATCTCTTGTAATAACCAGCCAAACCTAAGAAACTTCTGATATCTGTTGGAGAGCTGGGTCTGGGCCATTGCTTCACTGCCTCTTTTTTCTGAGAATCCACTCAGATCCCTTCGCTATATACCACTTAACCAAGGAAAGCGACTGATATTAACCAAAACTCATATTTGCTAAACTTAGTGAATAACTAGCAATCTTTGAGAGTTTGAAGAACAACTCTCAAATAAGTTGCATGCTCCTCCTCATTTGTAGAGTAAATGAGGATATCATCAATGAAGACGATAACAAACAAGTCTATATACTACTTGAACACCCTATTCATAAAGTCCATCAAAGCTGCAGTAGCATTTGTTAGTCCAAAAGGCATAACTACGAATTCATAATGCCCATACCGAGTTCTGAAGGCTATTTTCAGGATGTCACTATCTCTGACTCTGAGCTTATGATAGCCGGATCTGAGGTCTATCTTCAAAAAATAACTAGCACCCTGAAGTTGGTCGAACAAGTCATCAATCCTAGGGATAAGGTATTTATTCTTGATTGTGACTCTGTTCAACTGGTGAGAATCAATGCACATTCTGAGAGAACCATTTTTCTTTTTCACGAACAACACTAGAGAACCCCATGAAGAGATACTAGATTAGATGAAGCCCTTATCCATAAGGTCTTTCAACTGATCCTTCAATTCCTTTAGCTCAACTGGAGCCATTCTGTAAGGAGGAATCAAAATGGGCTGGGTATCTAAAAGGAGATCAATTCCGAAGTTGATTTCCTTTCGGGAGGAACTCCAGGAAGATCTTCTGGAAACACTTCTAGAAATTCATTTACTGCTGGGACTGACTCAAGAGTTGGGGTTTTAGAGCTTGAATCCTAAACTCGAACAAGATTATAGATGTACCCTTTAGATATCATCTTTCTATCCTTAAGGTAAGAGATAAATCGACCCATAGGCATTGAGCTACTACCGTTCAATTCTATGATTGGCTCGCTTGAAACTCAAACCAAACGATCCTAGTTCTACACTCGACTGAGGCATAACAGGAATGTAACCAATCTATGACTAGAATGATATCAAAGTCTACTATTTCTAACTTTATAAGATCTGCTGAGGTGAATTTCTGAGAGACCATGATAGGGAAATTTCTATATACCCGTCTAGCTATAACTGGGTCACCAACTAGAGTAGAGACTTAGAAGGGTTCTGAAAGAGTTTTTGGACTGACACCAAAGTTTACTGATATATAGGGAGTCAAAAAAGAAAGAGAAGCCCACAGATCTAACAATGCATAAACATCTAAATGAAATACTTGCAACGTACCAGTGACCACGTCAGGAGAATCTTTTTTGTCTTGGTAAGCCTGGAGAGCATACAACCTGTTATGGCACTCACCGCGACCTATACCAGATGAAACACCTTTCTGAGTTGGGTGACCTACAAAAGGGCAATCCTTCAACCTATGGCCAAACTAACCACACCTAAAGCACCCTTCCCTACCTGCAAGACTCTCGCCAGGATGGTTCTTACCACACTTTTGATAAGTTGGGAAAGTCTTGTTACCTGAATTACTATCCTAAGACTTAGAGTCTGATGCCCTAACTTTCTGATCCTGTTGAAACCGAGGGGATGGAGCACTAACTGATGAAGATGCTGGGATGAAGACCTCTGCTGAAACTGTGCGCGATTTCCACCACCCGACTTTTGCTGTGAGTACTCATAATTTATTGTTCTAGCCTTCTTGTTATCCTTATCCAATTACCTAAGTTTTTCCCCCTCAACCTACTGAGCCTCAGTCAAAAGCCTAGAGATATTCATATCCTCTAACAACATAGCATTCCTGCACTCTATTTTCACCAATTCAGATACCCCAAATAGAAACTTACTCATTTGTGCCCTTGGATCAGCAACCATGTGTGGAGCATACCTAGAGAATTGGGTGAACTTCAGTCTGTACTCTT
Organism: Solanum acaule; assembly: GCA_036250505.1. NCBI lineage: Eukaryota > Viridiplantae > Streptophyta > Magnoliopsida > Solanales > Solanaceae > Solanum > Solanum acaule. The sequence goes on from JAJOOR010001353.1 coordinate 33,131, forward strand.
GGACTGACATTGTACCTTGTCTCAAATTAATAAACTCCCAAGCTTTTGCCTCCCTCAACTCTTTCGCAAAGAACTTCTCCAAAAAAGCTCCAATAAAACACTCCCTAGTCACAGGAGCTGCATCCGCACCCCTATTTTATTTCCACTGAGAGGACTAAATGTGAACCACATCCTTAAGCTGGTAAGATGCCAACTCCACCCTATCATTACCCGTCACTTGCATCACTCCAACTATTTTCTTAACCTCATCAATGAAGTTTTGTGGGTCCTCACCAATCTGCGACCCTAAAAACCCAAATGGATTTATCCAAACAAAATCTTGAACCCTAGCTATAGCTAATCCAACAATAGTGTTAGTAGGAACTAGGACCTGCTGATTATTCTGGTTGGCTACATTGTGATCCAAAAGTTGAATCGCATTCCAAAACTCTGCATTCAAAACCTCATGGTTTGAGACTGGAGGACATGCGTTAGCGTTGCGGGCATTAGCATTCCTTGCGTAAGCTCTACGAGGAGGCATGATCTAAAATGCATAACGACAGATTAGAACGAAAAGTTGGATCATACCTCACGTACATAAGAGTAGCAAGAAAGTGAAGTTTTGTCTAAAACACTTTTTAGCCTCTCTCTCATTAGATGTGGTGCACTTCACACCCATGAAAGAGACTCTACTAAGTGTGGCTTTCAGACATCCTAGGACTATTATACCTACTGCTCTGATACCAACTTTGTTACGCCCTGAGGCTACCCCTTTGACGTATACACGAGACCGAGGATCAAGAGTGACCCGAAGCTAACCCTGTTTGGCATAACATAAAAATACTGACATTATCTAATAAAACAAGAACTAATGCGGAAGCTAAAATAATAGTTAACTGAATGTAGGGAATACCCAATACTGCTCAAAATATATCTAATTAATATCTAAGATTTTAGTGATACTGAACAATCACTCAAAAACTAAAAGTTGAGTCTAATACTATGTCTGAGAAGCCTCTAACTGACTAGAGTTGATAGGACATACCCCCAGCTATCTCTAGCAAAACTGAAACTAAAATAAAAGTCTAAAATAGAAAACATATATATTGTCCTCGAAGTATAAGGACTCACCACTAAAGCTACTGAATATAGATGGAGAACTAATCTACGCGTGATCTAGATTCTGAGTACATGAACCTACATCATGAAAGGATGTAGTACAGAGTATGTGTCAGTACTTGAAATGTACTGAGTATGCAGGATACGCATAATAGCTAAACAAACATAATCTAAATTATAACAATAATACTGAAATATACTGAAATGAATTGAACTGAATGTAATGACCAAGTACTGATTTCTAACATAGCATGCTGAGACTGAATATTGTAGTATAACTGAAAACCTGGTCAAATGCACTAAGATTCTGACTATGGGAGCTACTAATAAACGACATAAAACCACATGAGCTAACTGTGGAGCCCGATGTATACACCATATACCTTGCCAGAGGTATAAAGGAATAACTGGCGTGATCACTAAATCTGATGCCCACAGAGGTGACTAATAAACCTACGGGGCTATGCAGTTCTAGGACTATAAGGATACACTGAACCCTAGTCAAACTCGGTACTAAGCCTACTCCTAATTGGAAATGTGTATGACACAACATAACTGAAATACTGGATTAGCTCTATATTCTTACATACTAGCTGAGAATGCAACCTTTATGTACTGACAATGAAATATTTGAAATCTGAGGCATGCATATCTGTTTAACTGACCTAGCAAGTGTAATTCATGAACTAAGAGAATCTACACAACTAGGCTTCTGAATTTCATGCAAAGAACTATGCAACGATTTCATGAAAACATGATAGTCTAATTAGGAACACAATATACACTACAATAAATATGATATATAGCTACGAAATTATTAGCTACGACATAAAATTCATCATTAAATATTCACTTTTAGTGACAAAAATTACTATTTGTGCTTAAATATACAAGGCAGATACTTTTGGTGATGAAACTTAATAGTTTGTAGCAAAGTTTTGTCCACTAAAGTTTCCCACCAAGAAATGTATTGGCGCCATTTATTGAGTATTGTCAGTCACGAATTTAAAGTTACTAGTGACACATTATTTCATCACTAATGATGTTTTAAATTTGTGACAAATTATTTTTGTCTTAAAATTTATTAATTTTTAGACACAAAATAATTTCGTCTCAAAAAATATGTTGATACAATAGTGACAAATTAGAGTTTGTAGTTAAATATTCTAAGTTTTAGCTATAAAAATTTAGATTTTATTGTAACATTTATTTCGGTCACTAATAATATAAACAATTGGTGACACTCATTTTATTGTCTGTAATCAACCTACGATTTAGTGACAGTAAAAAATTGTCACAAAATATGTAAGGTATTAAATAGCGACGACTTAGAATTTGTAGTTGAATAATTCAAATGTTTACTACAAAAAAGTTCATTTTGGGTACGATTGTTCATAATTAGAGAATTTCATAAATGGTCCCTCAACTATTAAAGTAGGTCTAAAATAGTCCTATAACTATACATTTATCATATTTAGTCCTTTAACTATTCAAAATATTATCATGTTTGGTCTCTTAATTATATACTTACCATTTTTAGTCCCTTGACTATGCATTTACTAGTTTTAGTCCTTTAAGTATTCAAAAATTTATCATGTTTGGTCTCTTGACTATTTTTATACAAATAGAACTCATGTCTATGTGAAATTACGTCTTTAACCCATTTTTCAGTTGTTTCTCTTTCCCACTACTTTTTCTTCAAATTACTCTAAAGAAAAGAACCTTACCTCAATGATTCAAAACAAAATTCATGGTAAAAGAAGATACAAGTCCTGATTTTTATTCAATGGAGGATGAAATGAAATATATTATTGCTACTGATGACTTGAGAATGCTAAAATTTATTATAAAAAGAAAAATGTTATTACTCATTAGTTGTAGAAAGAAATTTATTTATATTTAATAGAAATGAATTTCCTACAATTAGAATAAAAAAATTTTAAAAAAATTACTTGTATATTTTGATTCCAAATTTTGTACTCCAACGACTTTATTAACGGGAATTTATTTAAATCTTAGAAGCTGAAATTTACAAAATGATAGATTTTCCACCATTTTTAAGATTATTTTTTTTATTTTGAAATATATCAATTTTATTATTCTGTTCATTTGATTTTACGTGGAGAAATGAATAATAATAAAAAATCTTTTATTTATTTTATATGAAAAAATGAAAAAAAAAAAAAAATCGCGCTGATTATGAATCGTTAACCACTAAAGAAGAGAACATATTTTTTGGCAACTGTACAGACTAACTCGATTTATTTGCTTCTGTCTAAAATTACATACATAATTAGTAGTGGATCGTTTTACGTAGAACAACTCTATAGAGATAATATCGACTTACAAACTTAGACTGCAAAGATGCAAAATATTTCATGGGTTCTATTACCTTTTTCATCCGTGTAGAAATTGAAATAAACTAAAAAAAATGAGAGCACATATGAAAGAAATTAACCAACTAAGATATTGAATATATTATGATAAAGTACTATCGTTGAGGGTATCAATATTTTTTAAAAGTTTGATTTACCGATCGAAGCAAACCGAGTATTAGTATTTCTTTTAATAAAGTCGAAAGTTTAATTTTATATAACTTTATAATTATACTGAATAATTTTTAATTTAAAATAGTGTATACACTTGTATATACATGTATAATAGTGTATAAAAGGTGCTTATATACATTTTTATATTGTTACACATCATTAAACAACACATACACAAATTAATTGTAGATAATTTTTAAATAATGTACGTGCACTTTATAAGTGTGTATAAACATTGATTATATACAATTATAATATAGGACACCTTTCAATCATCACGAGTGTTGACACCCAATTTTGATCATATGCAATTCCTATTAATTATTGAGATTCTTCAATTTAAAATCATTATTTTTGAAAATTTCAAAAATATTTTAAATCTATTCTCTAAATAGTTTTGTTAGTTTTCAAAAATAATTATATAACTATGTGTATATATATATATATATATATATACTTATACACACACACATACATATATAACTCTAAATTAGTTAACTTCATATTTATGTATAATTATTAATTAACTTATGTCTTAAGAAATATTTTGTCTTATTTAAATTAAGAACCTCAAATAATTAATCGATAATTACTTGTGTTATTTCAACTTCAATCGAATTTAGTTAATTGATTCGATTTGGCAATATTTAAATTCAATTGACTAAATTCCTAGTACAATAGCCACTGATCAATTCAGCTAAGTTACAATCGTTTGGCCATATTTTGAATTCTTTATTCTAAAACCCTCATATTCTCATACATCTAGAGTTAATTAATTAGGTCATTTTATAGATCATTATATCTTCTTTAATATATTGTGTAGATACGTAATTTTTTATCAAACTTAAGTTTTACATTATTTTTAGTGCTTAAATATATTTTAAAAATTTAAATTAAATATTTAAATTTTTATTTTATTTTATTAAGTTTATTTTAAATGATTTGTAAAGCACAAAAAATTGAATCACAATTTTAGGTAAGTTTTATTTTTTCAATTATTTTAAAAAGAAAAAAAATATAATTTTTTTATATGTTTTCTTTTAATTTAGGTTTAATAAATAATCTAGTAATTTTAATATTTTGTTTAATTACATTTTTAGATTAACTACTTGCCTTTTCTTATATTTTCATTAGTTCAAATTAATTAGCTAATATTTTTATAATTTTATATAAATTTAATAAATAAAAGAAACTAACATAAACTACCTCTTACCCCACTACTACACCTACACCATCCTACTTTCCTCCCACTACCCTAATTGTTTACCCACTATCTACCCAGACACACAATCATTACCTGTATTAATACAACAATAAACCAAAACTAAAAGAATCAGCAACACACGCCCACACTACCCCAAACCCAGCAAACGACAAAAAGGAGCAAAAGGAAAAAAAAACCTCCTATACTACCATAACACAAAAACACACAAACAAAATAAAAGGACGATCAGCAAAAACCAACAAAAAAAACAATATACACGAAAAGCAACAACAACACACTGAAACAAAAATACAATACACACCAACACCATAAAAAATATTTAATCGTGTTTTAATCGTGTTTCGATCAAGATTTTGCGGTTCTTATTTCTTCATTTGTGGTACTCAACTTCACCTTATCTCTTAATTTATTTATGGAAATTGATGTAATTATGTGATAAGTTTTTCCATAGTTTTGTTTTTTTTATAATTCTATTGAAATGAAGATTGGGTTAAAGTGTTATATATCTATTTAATGAATGAAGTCCTATATAATGTAAGAATTTTTTATTTTTTGTTGTTGTTGTTGTTGTTGTTGTTGTTGTTTAATTTTGTCATGCCCAAGCCACTATTTTTATGACATTGTTGTAGCTGAATGTTCATGTCAATTGTCTATTTTAATTTACATATTTTTAAATAAATGTGATTACCTAATAAACAAACAAATGGGTTATGTTGTTAAACTTGAATATACTTCATTTTGGATTAGTTGAATCCTTTCATATGAGGATTAATTTATTTAAAAATAGTATCAATTAATATAATAATGGAGTGAAAGATTAGTTCACTAAAATTCACCAAAATAAGAGTAAGTACTTTTAATACTAGGTGAGTTTTAGGCACGTTAGAAATATTTGTTTCAATTATTAGACTTTTATTCATTGCCTTAGCAATATCAGTTCTTGGCTTTTGTATTCACCTGCCACATTCATGAGTTATTTTAGGGCTTTTGTATTTAGCGAATGAGAATTACATTGTTGATAACATGCACCTAATTAATTGACATAACATTTCAATTTTTAGTTAAATGAGCTGAATAAAAAAGATTTGGACTTACAGGTATTTATCTGTCATATTTATGAAAAAAGAGCCTTTTGATTGCTTCATTTGTGTCATTTCTTAATCACATTAATTTGTTTTATAAATTGATGGCCTTTTTCTATTTTGTTCTAAGAAATTGCTTGAGTTTTGTTTTCTAGAACTCTCATCTTCTTCTTTTTTTGCAACAAAATGGATGAGGCCATAAATTCTAGTTATATCTAGTTTCTCCTTTAATTCACGCATGTTTGATTCGAATGTGAGAATTTGTACATAGTTTACATTTTATTTTAATAGTTAATAGTTTTCATGAATGATAGAGTTTATGTTGCCATGTAGAGTAGTCTGTGATGATATACTCCATAAACTTACACTTGTGTTAAACTTTTGTAATACTAGGGACAATCCATCCAATAAGCCTTATAAAAGTGGGCAATAGAACATATGAAAGACAAATTGTGTTACATATTTTACTTTGACTCTAGTATAAACATCTCAATCTAAGTTTTTGTTTTATTTTCTCTCTCTTTGTACATGTATAAACGGTGAGAAATGAATCAAGATTGATTACAAGCTATGTGTTACCACATTATTGATATTTTGGAAAGAATTTTTACTTATATGTCTTTGTATAGGAGTAATATTTAGTATATTTTTGGTTAGATTTTCTTGTCATTGGACATATTTTACTTTTATTTTAGGAGTTTTTAATGAGATATTATTAATTTTGTATAATTTTAGTTTTTTTATTGTATGATCATGGGTGAATTTTATGACAAATATTTTTGTCATGAATTAAATTAATTCATCACAAGTTGATTACATTCAGTAACACAAAATGTATTGTCCTAGTACCCCTTTTATTGAATATTAATTGTTTTTTTATTTTGTGACAATTGTAATTGTCACTACTTATGATAATATTTAGTGACAATATATGTCGTCGATGAAAGCAACACTATTAGTGACAAAATGATATATTTAATCACAAAATTATTAACTTTTTTTATAATAATAAATTTGTCCCTAATTTATACATTTAAGGACAAAATATTTTTTGTATATAAAAAAATAGTCATTAGTGACGATATTGTATTTTTTCAACTACGAAATACATATAGCTTTAGAGATATTTGATGTCGTCACTGATTGAATAAAATAATTAGTGATGATTTAATTTTGTCACTAATAATAATATTTTTAGTGACAAAACATACTATTAACTTCAAAAAAGTTACACTTTTTATGACAAATAAATTTGTCACACAAGAGTTTTAGTGACGAAATATGATTTATAGATGAAATTATTCATCCCTGATAATCAAATTTGTTGTAGTGATAACAGCTGAATCACAACAAATATCTAAGGTTTTAGAAACCCTAGGTCTAACCAAGATATAGCGAATCAAGAATCTGATTGAATTCTAGGGACCTAGTGAATGAAAGGAATCCACTAGTGAAATCCCACATACCTGGTGACCAATTTCATGGAGAAATCCTTCGATTTTGGGGCTGCAACTGAATAAAACCATTTGCGTGTTCTTTAGGGGTTTGGTCGACTCTTTCTCCTCTTTTGCTCTAAGCTTGATGAATTTTTGGTGAATGAATCGCTTTGGGTAAGTTCTGACTAAGTTGCTTGGCTTAAACTAACCAAAACTACGTAGTTTAGGGGTTAAACGATGTAGTTTAGGTGTCCAACACATAGGGGAAAAAGACCAAAATGACCCTAACTTAAAATCTGACGGGGTTATAGACGGGCCTGATCGACGGTCCATCCTAGCAGGGTGTTGTTTGACTTCAGAGACCTGGTGCTGAGGGTTACGATGCATGCACCTTAACCACGGACCATGGTCTAATCTACGGTCCGTAGGTGGCCTCCGTCTGTGGCACCTTCAACTTTTAAAAATTTGAAATTTTGTCCCTTCTTGAATCCTGGGTGTTACATAAATGACCTAGCTAGTGGATCCACTTTAGCAGAACATTATATGTACGGATTCTACCTTGGCAAGTAGTTTCCCCTTCTTTTGTATGTGGGATATACCGAATTCCATTATATAGGTCTCGTGATCTTATAGTCGCTTAAGGCTAAAATACCACAAAATGACTATGTTTTCTTCAAATCTTTTATTATGTCCTTTACTTCAAATGCATTGACTGTATCATGATATTTCTATGTTTTATTTCCTTATGTTTAAATGTCCAATTATTGATCATAGTTACATTTTCTAAAACCATTTATACTACCATGTTCATGTTTACGCATATTGCCTCATACTTAGTACATTTCATGCACTAATGCATACTTTTGCCTATTTTATCTAATGAATGTAGGGTCCGATGTTCTTACCCTGCATTCTTGTGGCTAGACTTTTATTGGGTGCTTCAGTTGATTGGTGAGTCCTCATGTTCTGAGGACCAAGACGATTTATTTCTTTATGTCATTTCGTTTCAAACTTGGTATGTGATGTATGGGTAATATCCCAATAACTTCTTTATGATGTACTAGATGCCTTTGAGACTTATGTTAGACTTCTGCTTGTCAAACTTTTGATCTATGAAATGCTTTCTTTCAAGTCTTTATTTCTATTTCTTGTATGATGTATGATAAGTGGCTTGTGTAAGGCCTCTCGGGGTCCTATACGCCATGTTATGCCTAGGGTATACTTTTGGTCAAGACTATTTACATGATGATTTATTTAAATAAAGAATTACAATATTAACTAAAATGAAATAAATAGCCTTTACAAGGGATTAGATAAAGTATTATAACTCAACCACATAGTTAATAGTATATCCCATCAATCTCCTACTTAGACTTATAACCATGTTTTCACAACTTTAACACCCATTTCTTCTACATGCTTATCAAATGCCTTATGTGGTAAGCCTTTAGTAAATGGGTCCACCAAGTTCTTTGATTCAATATTCAAAACTTTCACATCACCCTTTTGAGTTATGTCACGAATCAAGTGATATTTCCTCTCAATATGTTTACTCCTCTTTTGGCTTTGTGGTTATTTCGAATCGGCTATTGCGCCGCTGTTGTCACAATACAGTGTAACTGGTGCTTCAACAGAAGGAACCACTCCAACCTCTTTCAGAAATTTTTCGAACCAATGAGCCTCTTTAACCACCTCAGAGGCAGCTATATATTTAGCTTCCATGGTAGAATCAATAACACATGATTGCTTGATTATCCTCCAAACTATGGCTCTACCTCTCATAATAAATAGATATCCCGAGGTAGATTTTCTAAAATCTCAATCGAAGTGGATACTTGAATCTATATACCCAATAGGTACAACATTTCCAGGGTGGAAGACAAGCATGTAATGCCTACTATTTTTCAGGTATTTGATTATATGTTTAACTGCATTCCAATGTTCTTGCCTAGGATTATACTAAAATCTTGTAACCATAGCTACAACAAAGTATATATCTTCTCTAATGTACAACATAAAATACATAAGACTCCCTACCACAGAATCATAAGGCATCACCTTCATCCTCTCTATCTCATCGGTCGTTTTGTGCTACTGATCCTTTTATAAAATAATTCCATGTCTAAAAGGAAGAAATTCCTTTTTGGAATTTTGCATGCTAAGCCTTGCAAGAATAATGTCAACATAAAGTGCTTGAGATAAGCCTAATATCCTTTGTTTGTGATCTCACATAAGCTTAATCCCGAGGATGTGAGTAACTTCGCCCAAGTTTATCACATGAAAACGCGACGACAACCACTCATTCACTGAATTCAACATGCTCACATTATTTCCTATGAGCAAGATGTCGTCTACGCACATAATAAAAAATGCTATACTATCTCTCTCCCATTTCGTATAGATGCATGATTCATTTTTAAACTAATTAAAAGCAAAAGTCATAATTGAATTGTCAAAAAAAATGTTCCATGTGTGAGATGCTTGTTTCAATCCATAAATGGGTCTCTTAAGTTTACAAGGCTTGATTTCATTGCCACTTTCCTTGAAATCTTCTGGTTGCGCAATATAGATGCACTCATCACGACTTCCGTTTAGAAAAGCCGTCTTGACATCCATTTTCCAAATCTCATAATTGTAATGAGTAGAAATGGATAACAGAATCCTAATGGATTTAAGCATGGCTACAAAATAAATTTTTTCCTCATAATCAATTCCTTCTTTTTGAGTAAATCCTTTCCCACAAGCTGAGCCTTAAAATTTTTCACTTTTCCATCCATGTCTCTCTTTTTCCTGTAAATCCACTTACAACTATTAGGCTTAACACCTATATGTGGTTCTACAAGATCCAAGACTTGGTTTGAGTACATACACTCTATTTTAGATTTCATAACAACAATCTACATTTCAACATCTTTATCATGTAGTGCTTCAGCGTAATTTAATTGTTCTATATTAGTCTCTTCAGGGATTCTATCATATGATTCTTCCAAGAGCTAAACCGTTCAGGTTTTATAATAACTCTCGCACTACAACGACTAGCCACTACAGGATTTGCTACATTTTCAACTAAATTTTAAACATACTGAACTACTTCCTCCACAAGTGATGGTTGCACGACATTGCTCCCAATACTTTGTAGTATTGAGATGTCTTGAGTTTGAACTTGATCCAACTCTCGAGAAACCTCTTGAGCAACCTCTTGCCTATTGACATTTCTCCTACTAAGTGAACGCAATGGTATGCCAACAATTGTTTTAGGAATGTGTTCTAATGTATCATTGGGAATTATTCTTTTGCTTAGTTCCTGTAACACAAGTTTACTTCTAGGAACATGGTTAATTAAATATTCCTGTTCTAGAAACTTGGCTTTTGTTGAGACAATTACCTTTTGTTCCATAGGACTATAAAATAAACCATTTTTCATATATTTAGGGTATTCATGTCATGCCCCAAGGCTACCCCCTAGATGTAAACATGAGACCTTAGATCACGAGTGGCCCCAAGTTAACCCTGAGCTGGCATATCATAAGCACACTAAACGCTTACTGAATAAATATACTATGCGGAAGCTTAAACAATGATAACTAAAAGTGGGGAATACCCAATACTGATCTGAATATATAAAAGACTATGAGTTTAATAACAACTGGAGGATCAAACTCAAAACTAAAACTAAATCTAGTACTATGTCCGAAAAAGCCTCTAACTAACTAAAGTTGTTGCAACATTCCCCTAGCTAACTCTAGCAGAACTGAAAACTGAACAAAAAGATTAAAGTGTAAAGCATGTCTATTATCCTCGAAGTATGAGGACTCACCATTGAAGGTGCTGAACTGAAGATCGGGAACCGATCTATGCATGATCTGGATGCTAGGTACCTGAACCTACATCATGAAACGATGTAGGGTAGAGTATGTGTCAGTACATAAAATGTACTGATCATGCAGGATATAAAGTACGGATGAATAATATACATAATTGAACAAAGCATACTAAGCAATAACATAATTTGAACTGAATGTAAATGTTGAATTATACTAAAGGCTGAGCTAAATGCAATGACCAAGTACTAATCCTGAACATGACATACTGAGACTGAATGTTGAAATATAACTGAGGACCTGGTCAAATGCATTGAAATCTGACTGTGGGAGCTACTATTAACCGACATAAAACCACATGAACTAAACGTGGAGTCTATTGTATACACCCCATCGAGAGGACCTAATATACCTTGCCAGGGGCATAAAGGCATGATTGTTCGATGTATACGCCCCATCGATAGGATCCAATATACCTTGCCAATGGTATAAAGGCATGAATGGTGTGATCACTAAAGCTGATGCCCAGCAGAGGGGACTGATAAACCTATGGTGGTATGTAGTTCTAGGACTAAGAGGGTACTGTAACACCTCAGAAATTAGTAGGTTGAACTACAGCATAAACGTAACCCTCAAGGGTAAAGGGCAAGGGCCAAGAACTTTGGGTGAAGGCCATGTCTAGGAGATTAAGGCTGCCTAAAACTAAGCCTAGACATTGCCTACCATGACCACGAGGGTCTTCACGACCCGTGGTGGCCACCACGAGCCATGGTGCCACCCGTGGTTGGTGAGGCAGTGTGCCCTCAAAGTGACCAAGCCAAGGCTTCCCTTCACGAACCACTTCACGGCTCATGGTCATGACCACGGGCCATGGGAAGGCTCGTGGGGTTGCCTTAGCCTCATAGGAGTTGTGTAAGGTTGAGGGAGCCACTGGTCAAGGGACCAGGGGAACCACCATGAGCCATGGTTCCCTTGACGAGTCGTGAAGGGTGTTCGTGAAGACCCCTTAGGCGCATGGAGGCAAGGCTTTGAAGCCTAGGCACTGCCTCAAGACCACGACCTGTGGTCTTGACCACGGATCGTGGGAGGCCTCGTGGTCATGCCTCCAATTTATTTTGGCCAAGACCCCAAGCCATAGCCACTGCCCAAGGACCACGCGTAGGACCACGACTCGTTGTCTAGACCACGACTCATGAAGCCCTCTCACGGTGACTAGGAGTGGGCTGCCTATTCGAGGGTCAATTGGTAATTTCCTATTTAATTAGTTATTTTATGGGGTCATTTTTAATTCTTTTTAATTCATGTATATAAATGATTTGAAGTCTTTCAACACCTTTATTACTTCATTATTCCCAAACACCCAAAATAGTTCATCTTCTCCAAAATTTTCTCTATAGAAGTTCCCAAAGAAGAAGAAGAAGAAGAAGAAGTGGAGGTTAGGCCTTGAAGAACCAAGTTCTCAAATTTCGAGGAAAACTCCATTAAGATATGGTATTTTTCATCCTTGGTTAGTTTCCATCCAAGGAGCCCCTTCAAAAGATGATTTCAAAGTTTCCAAAATCCCCCAAAAGTTAGGGTTTTCACTCCTAGTCATGGGTTAAATTTCTAAACGTTTTCAAAGGTTGAATTATGATAAATTGTGATTGAATTCATGAATTAATGTTGTTTTAAGATGGAATTTCCCTATGAACACATGATTGCCCCAAAATACTAAACTGTGAATTTGTGATTTGGTAATGATTGATTATGGAAGTATGTGAGTAGAATATGTCAATATTGCTTTAGCTTATTGAACTATGTCATTATGCATGCCTAAATTGTAGTAATCTAGGTGTGTTGGTGAATTGTGATTCATGTCCTTGAAGGGTAAAGTATGAAGGATTGATGTTTGATTATGATGTTATGTATATGCATATGAATTCAATGAAGGTAATGTGATCATGTCTAGAATGCAATTGTGTTATTATTGAAAGGTTATTCTCAATTTAACACTCATGAATGATTATGATTTATGCGAAAGGTCTTTTTGATATAATGTTGCATCTTGAATTGGTAGGCTTAGACATCATCTTCTTGTATGAATGAAAGTAATGTTGATTAATGACCCTTGAATCGGTAGACCTAATGTTGGTAGCTCTTTCATAAATGTTAATTAAGTATACTAAGGCCATGTCTAGAACCAGTAGACATAATGGTGGTGGCCCTTCATGATGAGTCTAGGAACTAATGTAATGATGAACCTTAAATCGGTAGACCTAATGGTTGTAGCCCTGCTTAAGGATTCAATGAGCTATGCTCATAATGTACCGTTAATCAGTAGATCTAATGGTGGTAGTCCTTTCATGTGTAAATGTACCTTGAGTCGGTAGAGCTAATGGTGGTAGCCCTCTTAAGTATAATAATGTTCATGAAAACGAACTACTCTATGAGAATGGAAGCTAAGTACTGAGTGGATATGGTAAGATGGAAACTCTCCCTACGTTAGGTCGGGTTTCAATGAACATCTTTCTTATCCCATAATTATGTGCCCGCATAGGATATTAGCTAATGGATCCAACTAAGCTAAAATGTTACCAGTTCTACCCTAGGCAAGTAAACCACTTCTTTACGGTGTGGGGATATGACACCGGATTCCATGGTTTACTCTCATGGTCTATGTCGGTTAATGCTTATTCCCATCATGTGAGATACGTGCTACGATTACTTGAGAATTTCTATGAAGTGTGGGTGGTAGTATGGGATGTCATTCATGCATTGCACGAGTAGTCTTTAAGAGGGCTATAGTGTGATTCTCCAAGGTCTTAATGTCAATGAATGAATGTGCTCTTAATGAAGCTAATGAGAAGGTTGACTTAAAGGCTTAATGAAATGAAATATGCTTTACGTGTATTGTATTATGAGTTACTTTCCTTGTCATGACTTATGAAATGTATGTGTTCCTTATGCATGAGTATTGATTAAAGATGACTAATGAAGAATGATAAGTTCATCGAAAGTGGTCTCAAAGTGGTACTTAGTAGGAATAGTAGTATGGGATGCTATTCTTGCATTGCACAGGTATAGCTTAGGGTTGTTTAAGGTGAATGTTCTAATGTGATGTAATGACTTATATGATGAGTATACTTGTATCTTATGCCTCTTATACTAATGTTCATGATGTTTCTAAAGAAATTGGCATAATGCATGGTTTTAACCAAAATGTCCCTTTTAAGCATGGTTTTTACATGGCTATCATACTTAGTACATTTTGTGTGCTAACCCATATTTCTCCTATTTTTTCTACAAAGTATAGGTTCCGGAAATTGAGTTGATTTCTCCTAAGTTAAAGCTTGAGTTGACTATTCATCAAGTTTGTGGTATGTCCTCATGGATCCGAGGACAAGTGCTTTATTGTCATTTCATTTCTTCATTGTACTAGACATTTATTAGATTTTCTATCATAAAGGTCATGACCGTAGTTTTTAGACAAGATGTTTTTAGATGGCCATGTGAGACTAGTAGACTTCCTTTGTTTTAAAATGATTTTTCGATTTTATGGATTTAAAGAAAAGTTTTAAATTCCACACTATTTCATATGTCTTATGTTATGAATGCTATGAGGCTTGTATGAGGCCCTTCGGAGTCTTGTATGTCCTGTCGCGTCTGGGGTGTAGGCTCGAGTCGGGACAAACATGGTATTAGAGCACAAGATTTTCGGATGGTTTTTAGGAATGATGTTTCACAAGCCACGTCGAGTAGAGTCTTGTTCATGAGTGTGAATCGCGACAAATTTATGAAAGAAAGGCTATAAGACGTTAGGAAACTTCACTTCATTCATTACTCTTTAGTCATGCCTTAGAGTTTTATGAATGTCCTTTTCTTAACCCTTCTCTTGTGTTTATAGGATATGAATACAAGAAGGGCGAACTCAATAAGGATGGAAGAGGAGAATGTGAATGAGGAAGTTCCTCCCCAAGGTCCCCAAGAGCCTCAAGGCAATCAAGTTCTGGTTGATCCTCCGGCCATGACCAATGAGAAAGTTAGGTTGGCTCTTTTGATGATGGCTCAAGCCGTAACTACTCAAGCTCAAGCTATGACGGCCTAAGCTAATAGGGGTGTTGAAACTCATGTGAACCCTATTGTGAGCACTATGGCTTCTAGGTTGAGGGACTTTCTGAGGATGAACCCTCTGATGTTTCTAAGTTCCAAGGTAGGAGGGGATCCCCAAGAGTTTTTGGATGAGGTGTATAAGGTAGTTAATGCTATGAGGGTGACTTCTATAGAAAAAGTAGAACTAGCCGCTTATCAATTGAAGGATGTTTCCCAAGTTTGGTTCACTCAATGGAAGAGTAATAGGCCGGTAGGAGTGGGGCCTATATATTGGAAAGTGTTTAAGAATGCATTCCTTGGTAGGTTCTTTCCTCGTGAAAAGAGGGAAGCTAAGGTGGAGGAGTTTATCAATCTTAGGCAAGGTAACATGAATGTTCAAGAGTATTCTTTGAAATTTACCCTTTTGTCTAAGTATGCTCCATCCTTGGTGTCTAACCCAAGGGGTGAGATGAGTAGATATGTGACGGGTGTTTCCGACCTAGTTGAGGAAGAGTGTTGTACGACAATGCTCCATGAAGACATAAACATCTCTAGACTTATGTTATATGCTCAATCGATTGAGGAGTCCAAACTTAAAAGGAAGAATAGGGAGATGAAGAGAGTTAGATCCAATGAGCAAGGTCAACCAAGGTTCAAAAAGAGAGCTCCAAACCAAGATTCTTCAAGCACTCCTAGGGTTAACCAAGAGAAAGGTGGTGGACCGCCATTTTCTAAACCTACTTGCCACAATTATGGAAAAAAGCATCATGGGAAGTGTCTAGCTGGTACAAATGGGTGCTATGGTATTGGGAAGATTGATCATCAAGAAAAAGATTGCCCTACTCTTACAGCCAAGGGAAGAGAGGCAAAGCAAGCTTCTTTTAATGGCCTGGATCCTAATGCTCCAAAGAATAGTCATTTCTATGCACTTCGGGCTAGAGAGGACAAAGGAGCCCTACCGAATGAAGGCACATGTATGTTGATAGTTCCTTAAAGTTGTAAATGTTTTATTGATTTCCCTATTCTATTTTGATGTTAGTCTTAGTATGGGTGTACACCCAAGTGGGAGATGGTATGTTTGGATAGTAAGGTTGTTGAGAGTTTCGATATCCTTATCACTTTCTTCTATTCCTATTCAAGCTTAAGACCAAGAGTTCCTTATAACTTGTTTCATTTTTTGGAGTCATGTGTGATTTATGTGTTTCCATGATCTCCTTATGATATGCGTGTTCTTGATGAATTTATGTTTAATGAGAAATTGAGTTTTCATATTTTTTATTCCTCATGTTGATGTGCATCTATAATGAGTTGCCTAAATGCTTCATGAGTTGAATTGTTGAAGATGCTTAAATGTGCCTTTGAGAAGAGTTGCATAATTTGCTTAATGATGTGAGTTGGAGAAGGAAATTCCTCCAGTAAAATGAGAAATGTTGATGTTTTCATGCATAATGAGTTTGTAGATGTAATTCCTACTTCCTTGTGTTGCATTGAGCTTATTGATGTGGAGTTGATATTTCCTCCTATGATTTGTACATTATATTGATGTGTCATGCATGATGGGCTGCTAGTCTTGAGTTTATAATTCCGTAAAGTGTCTAATGTGTCATTCGAGGACGAAGGTTCCCAAGGGGGAAATAATGTAACACCTCAGAAATATGTAGGTTGAACTAGAGCCTAAATGTGAGGATTAACGTCAAGGGTTAAGGGCAAGGGCCAAGGGTTTTGGGTGAAGGCCACAGGTTGCCTAAAACTAAGCCTAGCCATTGCCTACCATGACCACGAGGGTCTTCACGACCCGTGGTGCCACCGTGCCCACAAAGTGGCCAAGCCAAGGCTTCCCTTCACTAGCCATTTCACAGCTCGTGGTCATAACCACGGGCCATGGGAAAGCTCTTGGGGTTGCCTTAACATCATGGAGGTTGTGTAAGGTTGAGGGAGCTACTGGTAAAGGGACCACGGGAACCACCACGAGCTGTGGTGCCCTTGACAAGTCGTGAAGGGTGTTCGTGAAGACCCCTTAGGCGCATAGAGGCAAGGCTCTGAAGCCTAGGCACTGTCTCAAGACCACAACCTTCACTACGACTCGTGGTCTTGACCACGGATCGTGGGAGGCCTCGTGGTCATGCCTCCAATTTATTTTGGCCAAGAACCCAAGCCATAGCCACTTCCCAAGGACCACGGGTAGGAGCATGGGCAGAACCACGAGTCGTGGTCTTGACCACAACTCGTGAAGCCCTCTCGTGGTGCCCGGGATGGGCTGCCTAGTCGAGGGTCAATTGTTAATTTCCTATTTAATTAGTTATTTTATGGGGTCATTTATAATTGTTTTAATTCATGTATATAAATGATTTTAAGTCTTTAAACACCTTTATTACTTCATTATTCCCAAACACCCAAAATAGTTCATCTTCTCCAAAAATTTCTCTCTAGAAGTTCCCAAAGAAGAAGAACTGGAGATTAGGGCTTGAAGAACCAAGGTGTTTCTTCTCAAATTTTGAGTAAAACTCCATAAAGGTATGGTAGTTTTCATCCTTGGTTTGTTTCCATCCAAGGAGCCCCTTCAAAAGATGATTTCAAAGTTTCCAAAATCCCCCAAAAGTTAGGGTTTTCACTCCTAGTCATAGGTTCAATTTCTAAACATTTTCAAAGGTTGAATTATGATAATTTGGGATTGAATTAATGAGTTAATGTTTTTTTAAGATGGAATTTCCCTATGAACCCATGATTGCCCCAAAATACTAAATTCTAAATTTGAAATTTGGGATTGATTGAGTATGGAAGTATGTGAGTAGAATATGTCAATATTGCTTTACTTTATTGAACTATGTCATTATACATGCCTAAATTGTAGTAATCTAGGTGTGTTGGTGAATTGTGATACATGGCCTTGAAGGGCAAAGTATGAAGGATTGATGTATGATTATGATGTAATGTATATGCATGTGAATTCAATGAAGTTAATGTGATCATGTCTAAAATACAATTGTGTTATTATTGAAAGGTTATTCTCAATTTGACACTCATGAATGATGATGATTTATGTGAAAGGTCTCTTCCATGTAATGTTAGATCTTGAATTGGTAGGCTTAGACATCCTCTTCTTGTGTGAATGAAAGTAATGTTGATTAATGAACCTTGAATCGGTAGACCTAATGTTGGTAGCTCTTTCATAAATGTTAATGAAGTATCCTAACTCCATGTCTTGAACCGGTAAACATAATGGTGGTGGCCTTTCATGACGAGTCTAAGAACTAATGTAATGATGAACCTTGAATCAGTAGACCAAATGGTGGTGGCTCTTCTTGAGGATTCAATGAGCTATCATCATAATGTACCTTGAATCGGTAGACCTAATGGTGGTGGCCCTTTCATGTGTAAATGTACCTTGCGCCATCTTAAGTATAATAATGTTAATGAAAATGAACTACTCTATGGGAATAGAGGCTAAGTACTGAGTGGATATGGTAAGATGGAAGCTCTCCCTACGTTAGGCCGGGTTTCAATGAACATCTTTCTTATCCTATAACTATGTACCCGCATAGGCTATTAGCTAGTGGATCCACCTAAACTAAAATGTTACCGGTTCTACCCTAGGGAAGTAGACCACCTCTTTATGGTGTGGGGATATGACACTAGATTCCATGGTACGCTCTCATGGTCTATATCGGTTAATGCTTATTCCCATCATGTGAGATACGTGCTATGATTACTTAAGAAGTTCTATGAAGTGTGGGTGGTAGTATGGGATGCCATTCATGCATTGCACGAGTAGGCTTTGAGAGGACTATAGTGTGAGTCTCCAATGTCTTAATTTCAATGAATGAATGTGCTCTTAATGAAGCTAATGAGAAGGTTGACTTAAAGGCTTAATGAAATGAAGAATACTTTACATGGATTGTATTATGAGTTAATTTCCTTGTCATGAATTATGAAATATATGTGTTCCTTATACATGAGTATTTATTAAAGATGACTAACGAAGAATGGTAAGTTCATCTAAAGTGGCTTCAAAGTGGTACTTAGTAGGAATAGTAGTATGATATGCTATTCTTACATTGCACAAGTATAGCTTAGGTTGTTTAAGGTGAATGTTCTAATGTGTTGTAATGACTTATATGATGAGTATACTTGTATCTTATGCCTCTTATACTAATGTTCATGATGTTTCTAAAGTAATTGGCATAATGCATGGTTTTAACCAAAATGTTCTTTTTAAGAATGGTTTTTGCATGGCTATCATACTTAGTACATTTTGTGTGCTAACCCATATTTCTCCTATTTTTTCTACAAAGTGTAGGTTTCGGCAATTGAGTTGATTTCTCCTAAGTTCAAGCTTGAGTTGACTATTCATCAAGTTTGTGGTATGTCCTCATGGATCCGAGGACAAGTGCTTTATTGTCATTCATTTCTTCATTGTACTTGACATTTATTGGACTTTCTATTGTAAAGGTCGTGATCCTAGTATTGACACAATATGTTTTTAGATGGCCAGTTGAGACTAGTAGACATTCGCTGTTTTGAATGATTTTTTGATTGTATGGATTTAAATAAAAGTTTTAAATTTCGCACCATTTCATATTTCTTATGTTATGAATGTTATGAGGCTTGTATGAGGCTCTTCGGAGTCTTGTACATCGTGTCACGTCTGGGGTGTAGGCTCGGGTCGTGACAAGTACGCTGAATCCTAGTCCAACTCGGTCTAAGCCTACTCCCAACTCGTATGTGTATGACACAAAAAACTAAAATACTAGATAGCTCAATGTTCTGACATACGAAGCTAAGAATGCAACATTTAAATACTGACAATGAAACATTATTAATTGGAGCATGTACATCTGCTAAAACTGACCTAGAAAGTGTAATTCATGAACTAAAAGAATCTACACAACTAGGTTCTGAGTTTCATGCAAGGAACTAAGCAACAATGTTACGAAAACCTGATAATCTCATTAAGAATTATAACAGTTAAATCACAACAATTCTCTAAAGTTCTAGAAACCCTAAGTCTAAACAAGAGATAGAAAATCAAGAATCTGACTGATTTCTAAGGACCAAATGGAAGAAAGGAATCCACTAGTGAAGTCCCACATACCTGGTGACGAAATTCACGAAGAAATCTTTCAATTTTAGGGCTAGAACTGAAGAAAACTTGTTGCGTTCTTGGAA
Organism: Solanum acaule; assembly: GCA_036250505.1. Taxonomy (NCBI): domain Eukaryota; kingdom Viridiplantae; phylum Streptophyta; class Magnoliopsida; order Solanales; family Solanaceae; genus Solanum; species Solanum acaule. The sequence goes on from JAJOOR010001353.1 coordinate 53,576, forward strand.
TGGTTTTGAGTCGCCTCTTTCTCCTCATTTGTTCTAAGCTTAGTGAATTTTTAGTGAATGAATCACTTAAGGAAAGATCTGACTAAGTTACTAGGCTTAAACTGACCAAAACTATGTAGTTTAAGGATGAAATGACGTTGTAAAGAGGATTCAATTATCTATCATTTGGTAGGTCATAGGTCACATAATTCCTTTTGTTCTAAAGGTTATGGCCATTTGAAGTTGACCCAACAACAATATCCATCTAACTGGTTGTTGACCTTCACCTACGGTCAAACCTACAGTCCGTAGGTCCAACCACCGACCGTACTGGTCGACTGTGGGTGGAATCAAAGACCATAAATATTTGGTCCTTAACAACAAAACCCACCTACGGACCGTGTGTCAGACCACAGACCGTCGGTGGCTTCTGCTGTTCTTGCACCAGGTCATGAAAGCTACAATTTTTTCTATTTTCTTAAATCCGAGGTGTTACAATATCTCCCTCTTGAGAATATTTGTCCTCGAATGAAGTGTAAAAAAGCTGAGGATATAGGGAAGAAGTTGCAATCCCTACCACTAAGTACTAGAAACTGATATCTAACTGAACTGAGTTCCAAGGACATGCAAATATGCTGAAAATGCAGGAACAACTGAAGGAACACGGTACTAAGACTGGATTTACGCAAGAGTAAACTGAGAGACTGGAGAGGAAACAATTATCTCAAGCTAAACGGAATAAGAAAGAAAGAGATGGGGATACTTGGCCTTCATGGCTTCTTCAACTACTAATCCACCTTAGGAACACATAAGCGACCAACTCCACCTTGGGAGAAAACCTCTACTTTCTGTTGTTGATCTGCACCTTCTGACTAAAATAATATAGGATCATTGTCCTATTTTCCCTTAACCTCTGCTACCAATGAAGGTTCCGATCTATTCTGGACTATCACATCACCATCTAATGTATCTGTAAGACTAACTCCTAAGCGAGGAAGCCGATGAACATCTTTTGCCAATTCCTTCTTTTTTTCCTCAACATGTGCTACACCACCCTCTAGATCACCTTTCTGGCCTTAAGGTAAGGGATAATTCGACCTATAGGCACTGAGCTACTACCCTTTCATTCTAAGATTGGCTCATTGGAAACAGAAACCAAACGATCATAGTTCTACAATCGACTGAGGCATGATAGGAATCTAACTAATCCACGCCTAGAATGATATCAAAATTTACCATTTATAACTCTACAAGATCTGCTAAGGTAACTTTCTAAGACACTGTGAAAGGGACATTTTTGTATAGGTCTAGCTGAAACTGGGTCACCAACTTGAGTAGAAACTAAGAAGGGTTCTAAAAGAGTTTTTGGACTGACACCTAAGATTACTGATATAAGGAGAGTTACAAAGATAAGAGTAGCCCCTGGATCTAACGACGAATAAACATCTAAGTGAAATACTCGTAATGTACCAGTGACCACATCAAGTGAATCTTTCTGATCCTGGTGATCCCGGAGAGCATAAAACATGGCTTGGCAGTGACCGCCACCTGTACTAGATGACACACCCTGCTGATTTGGGTGACCTGCTGGTGTTGTTGAGACTATAGACTGAGCCCTACTATCGTTACCTCATTACCCCTACATGGCAGAAGGGCAATCCTTCACCCTATGACCAGACTGACCACATCCAAAGCATCATTCCTTTCCCGGAAGACACTCACCCGAATGGTTCTTACCACACTTTGGACAAGTTGGGTAGATCCTATTCCCTAAAACACTTCCCTGAGACTTAGAGCCTTATGCCCTGCTATTCTGATCTTGTCGAAACTGTGAGTGATTTCCACCACCCGATTTCTGTTAAGAGTACTCATAATTCCCTTTTCTAGCTTTCATGATGACCTTAGCTATTTTCCTAAGCTTATCTCTCTCAACCTGCTAAGAATGAGTCATGAGCCTAGAGATATTCTTGTTCCCTAACAGCATAACATTCCTGCACGCTGTCTTCACTAAGTCATGCCCCAAATAGAAACTTACTCATTTGTACCATTGGATCGGCAACCATATGTGCAGCATGCCTAGAGAGTTGGGTAAAATTAAGTCCGTACACTTAGGTTGACATTGAACCTTGTCTCAAATTCATAAACTCCTGAGCTTTAGCCTCCTTCAACTCTCTCGGGAAGAACATGTCCAGAAAAGCTCTAGTAAACCATTCCCAAGTCACAGGAGCTACATCCACACTCTTGTTTTCTTTCCACTGAGTGTACCATATGTGAGCGACATTCTTAAAATGGTAGGCTGCCAACTCTACCCTATCATTACCAGTCACTTGCATCACTCCAAAGATTTTCTTAACCTTATCAATGAAGTTTTGTGTGTCCTCATTGTCACACCCCGAAGCTACCCCCAGGACACGGACATAGGACCTAGGATCACGAGTGACCCCAAGCTAAACCTACTGGCATATTTACAGATTTTCTGAAATAAGAGAATACTATGCGGAATCTTAAAACATCATATAACTGAAATGACGGGGAATACCCATTACTATCTGAATAAATAAACTATGAGTTCAATGACAACTGAAATATCAAGCTCTATAGCTAAACTGAATCTAACTATGTCTGAAATAAAGCCTTTAACTGACTAGAAATGCTGGGACATGCCCCAGTTAGATCTAGCTAAAACTGAAACTAAAGACTAAAAGTGGAAAAGATAATCATGTCAATCGTCATCGAAGAATGAGGACTCACCACTGATGCTGCTGAAATGGAGATCGAGAACCGATCTATGCGTGAACTAGATGCTGAGGACCTGAACCTACATCAAGAAAATATGTAGCGCAGAGTATGCGTCAGTACTTGAAAGGTACTGATCATGCAGGATAGAGTAAAGCTGAATAAACATATAACTGAACAAAGCGATAAAGCAATGATATAGTTTGAACATGATAAATATGCTAAGCATACTGAATATGAAGTAACTGACTGCAATGATCAGGTTTATAAGAAGTTGAAACTGAAGACGGAATTATATCTGATAGATTGGTCAATACACTAGAATCTAATTGTCTGTGAGAGCTACTAATAACCGACATAAAACCACGTGAGCTAAATGTGGAGTCTGATGTATATGTCCCATTGAGAGGAACCAATATACCCTGCCAGAGGTATAGAGGCATGTATGTCTGTTTATCTGTCCTAGCTAATGTAAATTCATGAACTAAAAGAACTACATAACTAGGGTTCTGAGTTTATGCATGAATCTCGGCAAAATCAATATTACTACATGATAATCTGATTAAGAACAATAAAATAACTAATTCATAATAATCTACTGAAATTCTAGAAACCATAGGTCTAGATAATATGGGGAAAATCAAGAATCTGACTGAATTCTATGGACCTAATGGGTGAAAGGAACCCACTACTGAAATCCCACATACCTGGTGATGAATTTCACGAAGAAATCTTTCGATTTTGGGGCTGGAACCGATGAAAACTTGTTACGTTCTTGGACTAAGGATTGGTCGACTCTTTCTCCTTCTTTTTGTCCAACTTGATGAATTTTTGGAGAATGAGTTGACTAGATTAGGCTCTAATTTACTTTCTAGACTAAAACTAACCAAAACTACATAGTTTAGGGGTCCAACGCATAGGGAAAAGACCAAACGACCCCTGACCTTAAAGTTGTTGGGGGTGACCGACGGACCGTGGATGGATCGACGGTACGTCCTTGCAACCTTCGATGGGGGTTATGGGACTGAAAATTAGGGGTCTGACCCACGACCCTGGACCACGGACCATGGCTTGACCTACGGTCTGTAGGTCATGGCCTGGGCTAACCATTAGCTGATTTTATTAGGCCTTTTCTTGGAGGGGTTGTAGGTGATGAACCACGCACCACCAGGGTGGACCATGGGTCACCCTATGGTCCGTGGGTGGTGCTCGTCGATGGAACCTGTAACTTTTGAAATCTTTATTTTGGTAGTTCTAGCATACCGGGTGTTACATTATCTCCCCATTGGGAACATTTGCCCTTGAATGAAGGTTAAAATAGCTGAAATTGAGGGAAAGAGTTGTAAACCCTGCCACTAAGTATTGGAAACTAATATCTGGCTAAAGTAAGTTCCAAGAACATGCAAATACACTGAAAATGCAAGTATGGTTGAAGGAACATGATACTAAGATTGAATTTACACATGAGTAACTGAAAGACTAGAGAGGAACTATTACCTCAAGCTAGAATGGAATCGAAAGGAAAGAGATGAGAATACTTGGGCTTCTGCTTCCCAAGTAGCTCCCTCTAAGGAAGACTCCTCCACAACACCTTAACTGAAGCGACTTTTTTGTTTCTTAACCGTCGAACCTGATGATCAAGAATCTCAACTGGTATATCCTCATAAGTGAGACTATCCTTCATGGCCATACTTTCTAATGGTACGATTGATGTTGGATAACCCACACTTCTTCAACAACGAAATGTGAAAGACTTGATAGACTATTGCTAGAGCTGCTGGCAACTCTAACTCATAAGCCACTTTACCAACTCTTTTCAAGATCTTGTAATGGCCTACATATGTAGGACTGAGCTTCCTTTTCTGGCCAAATCTCATCACCCCCTTCATAGGTGACCCTTTCAGGAACATCCAATCCCGAACTTGGAACTCGAAGTCCCTTCTCCTTACATCTGCATTGGATTTATGGCGACTCTGGGCTGTCTTAAGTCTATCTCTAATGAGCTGAACTTTCTCCATGGTTTCATGAACCAAATCTAGACCTATCAAGGTTGCTTCACCTACCTCAACCAACCAATTTGAGATCTACATCTACGCCCATACAATGCCTCATAAGGGGCAATTTGAATGTTAGTTTGGTAGCTATTATTGTAGGAGAACTCTATAAGAGGAAGGTGATCATCCCAACTACCCTTGAAGTCAATCACGCAAGCTCTCAACATGTCTTATAAGGTGTGAATGGCACGCTTTGCCTGACCATCCGTCTGTGGATGAAATGTTGTACAAAGATTAACCTAAGTACCAAGACCTTTGTGAAATGACTTCCAAAAATGAGAGGTAAACTGAGGACATCTATTTGAGATGATAGACAGAGGAACCCCATGCAACTTGACTATCTCATTAATGTAAAGCTTGGCGTAGTCTTCCGCCGAATCTGTAGTCTTAACAGCCAAAAAAGGCGCAGAGTTAGTAACTCTGTCAACTATTACCCAAATGGAGTCATGTTGTATGTGAGTACGAGGTAAGCCTGTAATGAAGTCCATGTTGATCACTTCCCACTTCCAAGTGGGAATGTTGATCTATTGGGTCATATCCCCTGGTTTTTTATGTTCTACCTTCTCTTGCTGGTAATTGGGGCACTTAGCCACTAAATCCGCTATATCCCTTTTCATACCATTCCACCAAAAGACTTCCCGTAGATCACAGTACATCTTAGTGGCGCCTGGATGAATAGAATTCCTAGAGTTATGGGCTTCTGCAAGAATCTTTTGTCTCAACTCATCCACCTTAGGAACACATAAACGACCCTAAAGCGAAGCACCCCATCTCCCCCTTGGGAGAAAACCTCAACCCTCTACTGATGTACTGCTCCCTTCAGTTGAAGTAATATCGAATCACTGTCTTGCTTTTTCTTAACCTCCGCTACTAATGAAGATTCTGACCCATTCTGAATTGTTACACCACCATCTGATATGCTTATGAGGCAAACTCTAAAGCGAGCAAGCCGGTGAACATCCTTCGTTAAATCCATCCTTTCTTTCTCAACATGTGCTACACTACCCATAAATAGTCAGCTAAGAGCATCTTCTACTACAATGGCCTTACTAGGATGGTAATGCGCACTCATATCATAATCCTTGAAGAACTCAAGCCATCTCCTCTGGCGAAGATTCAATTCTCTCTTGGTGAACATCTACTGAAGAATCTTATGGTCTGTGAACACATCTACGTGGACACCATACAAGTAATGTCTCCAAATCTTAAGGGAAAATACCACTACTGCAGGCTCGAGGTTATGAGTCAGATAATTCTTCTTATGCGCCTTAAGTTGTCTAGAAGCATAAGTTATAGCCTTACCTCGATGCATCAATACACAACCTAGGCCGACTCTAGATGCATCAATACACAACCTAGGACGACTCTAGATGCATCACAATAGATCACATAACCGTCTGAACCCTCTAGTAGAGTCAAAACAGGAGATGTAGTCAACCTAGTTTTCAGTTCTGTGAAGCTTTTCTAAAAATCATCTGACCACTGAAACTTAACCTTTTTCTGAGTCAACTTAGTCATGGGAGAAGCTATGGATGAAAATCCTTCCACAAACCTTCTGTAATAACCAACCAAACCCAAGAAACTTTTGATATCTGTAAAAGAGGTATGTCTGGGCCCTTGTTTCACTGCTTTTATTTTTTGAAAATCCACTCGGATCCCTTCGCTAGACACTATATGACCAAGAAAAGGAATAGATTCCAATCAAAACACATATTTGCTAAACTTAGCCAATAACTAGCGACCTTTGAGAGTTTGCAGGACAAATCTCAAATAAGTCGCATGTTCTTCCTCAATCCTAGAGTAAATAAGGATATCATTAATAAAGACGATAACAAACAAGTCCAAATATTTCTTGAACACTGTGTTCATCAAATCCATGAAAGCTACAAGAGCATTGGTTAGTCCAAATGACATAACTACAAATTCATAATGACCATACCAAGTTCTAAAGGTTGTTTTCGGAATGTCACTATCTCTGACTTTGAGCTGATGGTAATCGGATCTAAGGTCTATTTTCGAGAAATGACTAGCACCCTGAAGTTGGTCGAACAAGTCATCAATCATGGGGATAGAGTACTTATTCTTTATTGTGACTTTGTTCAACTGTCGATAGTTAATGCACATCCAGAGATAACCATCTTTCTTTTTCACGAACAACACCGGTGCACCCCATAGGGAAATAGTGCGTCTGATGAAGCCCTTATATAGAAGGTCTTTTAACTGCTCTTTAAATTCCTTAAGCTTAGCTGGATCCATTTTGTAAGGAGGAATATAAATAGGCTGGGTATTTGGAAGGAGATCAATTTTGAAGTCGATTTCCCTTTCGGGAGGAACTCCGGGAAGATCTTCTCGAAACACTTCTAGAAACTCATTAACTACTACAACTGAGTCAAGAGTTGAGGTTTTGGAGCTTGAATCCTTAACTCAAACTAGATGATAGAGATAACCTTTAGAGATCATCTTTCTAGCCTTAAGGTAAGAAATGAATCGACCCATAGGCGCTAAGCTACTACCCTTCCATTCTACGATTGGTTTGTCTGGAAACTTAAAACAAATGATCCTAGTTCTATAATCAACTCAGGCATAACAGGAATGTAACCAATCCATTCCTAGAATGGTATCGAAGTCTACCATTTCTAAATCTACAAGATCTGCTGAGGTAACATTCTGGGAGACTGTGATAGGGCAACTTATGTATACTCGTCTAGCTATAGCTGGGTCACCAACCAGAGTAGAGACTAAGAAGGGTTCTGAAAGAGTTTCTAGACTGACACCGAATTTTACAGCTATATAGGGAGTTCCAAAGGAAAGAGTAGCCTATGGATCTAACAAAGCATAAACATCTAAATTAAAGACTCGTAACATACCAGTGACCGCATCAGGAGAATCTTCCTGATCATGGTGAGCCTGGAGAGCATACAACTTATTTTGGCACTAACCGTCATCTGTACCAGATAAGTTACCCTACTGAGTCGAGCGACCTGCTGGAGTTGCTGAAGTTGTGGGCTGAGCTCTACCATTATTTCCTCCCTGACCCTACTTAGAAGAAGGACAATCTCTCAACCTGTGACCAGTCTGACAACAACCAAAACATCTTTCCTTTCCTACAAGACACTCTCCCAGATGGTTCTTACCACACATAGGACAAGTTGGGTAGGTCCTAGTATCTAAAACACTCCCCTGAGACTTAGAGCCTGACGTTTTACCTTTTTTATCCTGTCGAAACCTAGAAGATGGAGCACTAGTTTTGAAGGTGCTGGGGCTGAAGACTTTTGTTGAACCTGCAAGCAATTTCCACCACCCGATTTCTTTTAAGAATACTCATAATATCATGTTCTAGCCTTTTTGTTCTCCTTAGCCTGTTCCCTACTCTTATCTCCCTCAACCTACTGAGAATGATTCATGAGCCTAGAGATGTTCATATTCTCCAGTAACATAGCATTTCTACACTCTGTTTTCACTAAGTCGGACACCCCATATAGGAACTTGTTCATTTGAACCCTGGAATCGGCCACTATGTGAGGAGCATACCTGGAGAGTTGGGTGAACTTGAGTCTGTACTCTTGGACTGACATGCTACCTTGCCTCAAATTCATGAACTCTTGAGCTTTTGCCTCTCTCAACCCTCTTGGGAAGAATATGTCCAGAAAAGTCTCACTAAAGCACTCCCAAGTAATAGGAACTACATTTGTACCCCTATTTTCTTTCCACTGAGTGAACCAAATGTTAGCCACATACTTAAGTTGGTAAGATGCCAACTCAACCCTATCATTCCCAGTTACCTGCACCACTCCAAAGATCTTCTTAACCTCATCAATAAAGTTCTGGGGATCCTCACCAACTTGTGACCCTAGAAACTCAGGTGGATTCATCCTAACAAAATCTTGAACTCTAGCTGCAACTGACCTAATATTAGCATTGCTAGGAACTGAGTCCTGATGATTGTTCTGGCTGGTCACACTCTGAGCCAAAAGTTGAATCGCATTATAAAACTCTCTATTCAAAACTTCTTGATCTAGGAATGTAGGAGCAGCATTAGCGTTGCAGGCATTCCTTCTGTAAGCTCTACGAAGAGGGATGATCTGAAAGCGCATAACAATAGATTAGAAAGAGATCATATATTACACACGATAAGAATATCAAGAAAGTGGAGTTTTTCCTAAAACACTTTATAGCCTCCCTCTCATTAGATGAGATGCACTTCACACCCATGAAAAGGACTCTACTTAGTGTAGCCTACGACACTTAAACCTAGTGCTCTGATACCAAGTTTGTCATGCCCCGAACCTACCCCGAGGATGCGGACACGGGACTTAGGATCACGAGTGACCCCAAGCTAACCCTGCTGGCATATCACAAGCATACTCAAAGATTTTCTAAATAAGAGAATACTATGCGGAAGCTTAAAACATCATATAACTGAAATGGGAATACCCATTACTATCTAAATAAATAAACTATGAGTTCAATGAAAACTAAAATATCAAGCTCTATAGCTAAACTGAATCTAACTATGTCTAAAATAAATCCTCTAACTGACTAGAAATGTTGGGACATGCCCTAGCTAGATCTAGCAAAAACTTAAACTAAAGACTAAAAATGGAAAAGATAATCATATCAATCTTCCTCGAAGAATGAGGACTCACTACTGATGCTGATGAAATGGAGATTGGAAACCGATCTATGCGTAATTTGGATGCTGAGGACCTGAACCTATATCACAAAAATTAACACTCGGGAACTAGTAGGCTAAACTAGAACCTAACGTAAGGGTTCTAGAGCTTCACATGAGGGTTAAAGTTGTATATATTACCTCCCATATTTAGAGTGAAGGGTTTAGGGGTTAAACGTCAATGTACAACTCCCCAAGTACCAATCAAGGGTCCTTGAGGAGGACCCTAGAAAAATCACCCAAAAAACTGCCAAAACAATCTACCCACGAAAGGGGACCACGACCAGTAGATTGACCCATGCCCCATGGGTGAGGGGTCGTTGGTCAAGACCCCAAAATAGGCTACAGACCACCACCCACGGAGGAAAAGCACCGCCTGTGGGTCGGGGTCTCGTAGGTTGGGTAGTGTAATCTTAAGTCGGTTTAAGTTGGAAGGTTAGGGAACGTTCAAGAATTAATTAGTTATTAAGTGGTGTAATTTTATTAGTAATTATACCAGCTGAATAAAGATATTATACCCTTAATTAAGTGATTCCAAATCATTATTTTCAATTTCCCAAAGAAACCCAATTCTCTCCAAGAAATTCTCTCTCTAGAAGAAGAAAAAGAAGAAGAACAAGAAAAGGGTCAAGCTATGTCAAATTCCTCCATTGTATCAATATTTCTAGGCTTTATAATTAAGTTATGATAGCTTATTCATTAATGGACTCCTTCCATCCATGAAGCCCCCATGTTTCCCCCAATTGTGAAGATGAACCCCAATTCTAGTTAAGGTTTCTTCCTACATTGTGGGTATTGTTGTATGTTTATCCAATTGAGTGGATAATGGTTGTTTATGATGTAATTACATGATTTTAGTATGATTATACATTTACTCTTGATTAACCTAACATTCTAAGGTGAAATTGATATAGTTTGGTTTTATGCCATGAAAGAGGAAATTGAGGGCTTAGATGTGACCTTCTAAGATTGATAAATTACTTTATGAATTACTTGTGATTAGATTACCTAGATATGAATTGCTTAAATGTAAAGCTTATAGACATGAGTTAATTAGATTAGGGCTTATATATAATGGATCATAATTTAGTAATGTTGAGATTGAGTTTACGTGAGGATATTTGACTATAATTGGTTAAGAATGAAGCATGTGGTAAGATTATCTTGAGAATTAGGCATATATGATGACCATGTGAGGTGTTTCTTGAGGGTAAGGCTTGTAGTATGAATGTGATTTCTAGGGCTTTAAGAGTAAAGGCTAATATGAATGAACTAGGAATGTCTAGGCTTTGAGAGTGAAGTTATTTGCATGTTGATTTGTATATGGTATTTTTGTGGAAGAACTGTACCAACATGACCTATATTATGAGTATATGATATCTTTCATGTAGTGACTTGATTACTTAAATTGTGATTATATCCATGTCTAATGTAGTCATTCTAGATTTGATGGTTTGATTTGAACTTTGACCCTTAAAGGGGGAATATATGATATTACACATGCTTTATGAAGGTTGTGTACATGCTTTAAGAACAATCTTGAGAAAGTAAAGTGATTATGACAATGATGTAATGGTGGTGTTGTTGAAAGGCTATTCTCATACACCTACTTATGCATGACTATGAATTAAGAGACCATGATTATTATGATGATGTTTTTATGATTGAAAGGCTATTCTCATTAACACATAATGAACATAATGTGAAAGGTTTTCTCACATAATGAAGATTCTAGGTTGAAAGGCAATTCTCACTTAATTGAATCTAATGAAAATATGCAGACATTGACGATGAAATGTTATTCTCATGCATGATCTATCCTAATGAAACAAGTTAGGATACAATAAGTACTCCATGGGAATTAAGCTTACCACTGAGTGGATATTGAATATGAGATCGAAGCTCCCCCGATAGAAAGGGCGGGTTTCTAGAAAGTATCTTTTGAGATGGAAGCTCTCCTGCTAGAAAGGGTGGGTTTCTAGTAAAAATCTCCTTATCACATAAACTACGTGCCCCATAGGTTATTTAGCTATTGGATCCACCTAAATGCTAATATGATGATGGTCTTACCTTAGACAAGTAGGACAACCCTTTTCGGTGTGGGTAACACTGGTTTCCATGCTAAGCTCACATGGTCTATGTGGTTAAGGCTAATTCCCACTATGAAAAGAATATGAATTATGAGCTATGATTACTCAAGAAGCTTTATTTAGTATGGGTGAGAGTATAGGATCTTATTCATTCATTGCACAAGTATGCTTTGAGGGTAGTTGTGGTATGTTACTTTTATGTTATGATGGTCTATGTGATGAATAGGCTTATGACTTATGCTTGTGATGTACGCATAACTTTTAACTTAGATTGTTGCTATAATTTTTTTCCTTGATATGTTTGACTATTGGTGAATGTTCCATTATCTATGAGAGATAACCTATGGATGCGATAAAAAGGTAATAAAGGTAAAAGAGCACCTAAAGTGACTTGCTTAGCATGGGTGGGATTATGGGGTCTTATCCATGCATTGCACAAGCTTGCCTTGAGTTGGCTCATGAACTGTTTCTCTTATGTCATATTGAATTAGATGCATTGATTATGCCTATGACCATGTTCTTATCTCCTATGATTATAATCTATGTCTTATGATGATGTCTTTTATGCTTATGACTTATGTTATTGTCCCTTATGATTATGGTAGATGTCTTATGTTGACTAAAGCTCTTTATGTTCTCATGTTGAGGATTTATACTAGCTATCATATTTAGTACATTATTTTACTAACGCATACTTTTGCCTACATTCTTATCCAATGTAGGGTTCGGTGATTTTGGCTTCCATCCTCGTGGCTAGGTGCATAGTAGATTAAGAAGAGAAGTTTGGGGAGTCCTCATAGCATTTGAGGGCTTCACCACTATGTCTTTTATATTTCAATTTTCTATTTAGAACTATTGTATGGGCTGTGGCCCGAGAGTTATTCAAAAGTTGTTATAGATGGTTTGAGACAAATGTTAAAGACTTCTGCTTCATTTTATAAAAGACTTAGATTGTATGGAAAAATCCTTTAAATTTCTGCACTTTTCAATTATCTTATGTTATGATATGCTAAGTGTCTTGTATGAGACCCTTTCGGTGTCAAGTACGCCATCTTACATCTAGGGTGTACCCCTAGGTCATGACAAACTTTCTATTAGAGCACAAGGTTTAGAATTGTTGTAGAATGGTCTCAAACCACATCTAGTACAATCTTGTTTATAAATGTGAAGCGCGCCACATTTATGAATAGGAGACTATTGGATGTTTAGCAAACTTCACTTCTTCATTCTTTAAGTTGTGCCATAGAGTTCAACTCTATAAGGTCTTTCTCCTTATCCGATGGTCTTCGAGATATGACTACTCGAAGGGCTTATACTACAAGGAGTGAGGGAGAAAATTTTGGTTGTGATGCCAACTATGGCTATGTGACTAGTTAGAACTTGATATGCTAGGATTAGATGTCATCCTTAGGATGGATTGGTAGTATTATTGTTATACTCCTATGTGATTGCAGAAGCCGTATAGTCAAATTATTTGTTCCAGACTGAGCCTATCCAAGAGTGGAAGGGGGGAAAGTCTATGCCACAAGTTTGGATTATGTTTTGCCTTAAAGATGACTTTTAGGGTTGTATGTACCACCTAGTTGGGTGAGGGAGAAGAATTCAAGTGTTGACCAACTTCAAAGAGTTAGTTATCCTTTAAGATTGATCTTAAGTATAGTCAGTTTGAGTAGGGTGTTTAGATAATACATAGATATGATTGGTTGGTAGATCCCACCAAAGGTGATGATATTGGTTGAAATGGTTTAGAATTGTCTTAATCTGACCTTAGTAGAATGGAAAGAGACATGAGTGTAGATGTTTGGCTGGTAGAGAGGGTTGCTTTAGTTGTGGTGAGAATGGCCACAAGATGACAGATTGTCCACAAGATGAGAAATTGTCCAAAACCGAAGGCTATGAGAATAGAGGATAAGCAAGTTCCTCCTAATGCTTATAGTATGTGTTTTATGCTTTAGTAGATCCCGGTATCGCTTGTATTTTGTGACTTGATATGCTAGACTTTGATGTTGTCTTGAGTATGAGTGGGATACATTATTTTCATGTGTTGTTGATGGTAGAACCATACTTGGTCATTTTGAGTTTTGGGGTATGTTGATAGATGTGATAAATAGGGTGTTTTTAAAAATGCTTAGATGTGGCGAGTGAATAGACTCCTCTAAAAATGGTAGAAGTGTAATTCACCATGGTTGAGAATCATCTTTGGTGATGGATGTGAAAACTTAGTGATGACTTGTTCCGACTTTAGAATTGAAAGAAATGGCGCTTAGAAGAGTCCGTATAGGCTTACTCCCAAGGGGGAGTTGATGTTCTTAGATAGCAAGGTCATGAAGTGTTCTAGATGTTCATAATTTGGGTTGGCTTGAAATTCTCACCTTGAGAGATGTATTGAGTTTGGAAAGTTTAGTCCCGGTTTGTTAGGCTCATATGAGATCTTGAGTGGGGTTGGTAAGGTTGCTTGTGTACTAGAGTTACTTAATGAGGGGTACCGGTGTATCCAGTTTTCCATGTCTCTAAGTTAAAGAAGCGTGTTGTAGATTCAACATTCATAAATTCCTTAAGAAGAGTTGGGAGTTGAGGAGAATTTCCCTAATTTAGAAATACCGGTAGGGATCTTAGACCGGCAAGTTAAGAGATAAAAAAGTTAGGAAGTTGTCCCCGTGAAAGTGTTAAGGAATGGTCTTCCAGTGAGGGTTTTAGGAGAGAGTGCTACTGGGGAGGCCAAGGGCCAATGAGATGTCCCGATATCCTCATCATCTTTCCTTCTATTCCCCCTTTAGTTGTGAGATGATAAGTTCCTCTTAGTTGTAATATGTTTTGGAGTCATGTATGTTTTGGATGTTTCCATGATTCCCTTATGTGGTGCATGTTCATGAGAACTTGTGTTTGAAAGAAAATGAAGTTTCATGATTAAATTTTCCTCATATTGTTGTGCATTTAGTATGAGTTGCATATTTGACTTCATGAGATGAACAGATGAGCATGCCTTAGTTTGAAGTTGTGAGATTCCTCCTTGACTAAATGCTTTTGTGAGTAAATTGCATATGTGCTCCATGAGAGTGTGTTGAGCATGTTTTAGTTGGGAGATGGTAGTTCCTCCTTGAATATGAATAGATGGAGAATTTAATGCATTTTGGGTTGTTAGATGTAATTCCTACTCCCTTGTGTTGCATTGAGTATGTTTAGTTTGGAATTGAAGTTTTCCTCCTTTGTTCATGTGCATTTAGATGTGTTTCATGCATGATGGGTTGCTAGTCTAGAGTTGTGACCTTAAGAAGTGCCTAGAGTGTCATTCGAGGATTAATGTTCCCAAGGGGGAGGTATTGTAACACCCAGGAACTAGTAGGCTAAACTAGAGCCTTACATAAGGGCTCTAGAGCTTTACGTGAGGGTTAGAGTTATAGAAATGAACTCCCATATTTAGAGTGAAGGTTTGAGGGGTTAAACGTCAAGGTACGACTCCCCAATGACCAGCCAAGGGTCCTTGAGGAGGACCCTAGAAAAACTACCCAAAAAGCTGCCTAAACAGTCCACCCACGAAAGGGGACCACTGCCATAGATGGACCCATGCCCCGTGGGTGACGGGTCGTGGGTCAAGACCCCAAAATAGGCTGCAAACCACCACCCACAGAGAACCATCATGGCCCATGGGTGGGTCTCGTGGGTTAGGCAGTGTAGTCTTAAGTCGGTTTAAGTTGGAGGGTTAGGGAATTTTCTAGAATTAATTAGTTATTAAGTGGTGTTGCATTATTAGTAATTATACCACCTATATAAAGCTAATAGAAGCTTAATTAACTGATTCCAAATTAGTATTTTCAATTCCCCAAAGAAACCCAATTCCCTCGAAGAAATTTTCTCTCTAGAAGAAGAAGAAGATATGGGTCAAGCAAAGTCAAATTCCTCCATTGTTTCAAGCTTGCTAGGCTTTATAATCAAGGTATGATAGCTTATTCATTCATAGACTCCTTCCATCCATGAAGCCCCCATGTTTCCCCCAATTGTAAAGATGAACCCAATTCTAGTTAGGGTTTCTTCTTACATTATAGGTATTGTTGTATGTTGATCCAATTGAGTGTATAATGGTTGTTTATGATGTAATTACATGATTTTAATATGATTATACATTTATTCTTGATTAACCTAAGATTCTAAGGTGAAATTGATATAGTTTGGTTTTATGCCATGAAAGAGGAAATTGAGGGCTTAGATGTGACCTTCTAAGATTGATAAATTACTTTATGAATTACTTGTGATTAGATTACCTAGATATGAATTGCTTAAATGTAAAGCTTATAGACATGAATTAATTAGATTAGGGCTTATATATAATGGATCATAATTTAGTAATGTTGAGATTGAGTTTACGTGAGGATATTTGACTATAATTGGTTAAGAATGAAGCATGTGGTAAGATTATCTTGAGAATTAGGCATATATGATGACCATGTGAGGTGTTTCTTGAGGGTAAGGCTTGTGGTATGAATGTGATTTCTAGGGCTTTAAGAGTAAAAGCTAATATGAATGAGCTAGGAATGTTCAGGCTTTGATAGTGAAGTTATTTGCATGTTGATTTGTATATGGTATTATTGTGGAAGAACTGTACCAACATGACCTATATTATGAGTATATGATATCTTTCATGTAGTGACTTGATTACTTGAATTGTGATTATATCCATGTCTAATGTAGTCATTCTAGATTTGATGGTTTGATATGAACTTTGACCCTTAAAGGGGGAATATATGATATTACACATGCTTTATGAAGGTTGTGTACATGCTTTAAGAACAATCTTGAGAAAGTAAAGTGATTATGACTATGATGTAATGGTGGTGTTGTTGAAAGGCTATTCTCACACACCTACTTATGCATGACTATGAATTAAGAGACCATGATTATGATGATGTTGTTGTGATAATTGAAAGGCTATTCTCATGAACACATAATGAACATGATGTGAAAGGTTTTCTCACATAAAGAAGATTTTAGGTTTAAAGGCAATTCTCACCTAATTGAATCTAATGAAAATATGTAGACATGGACGGTGAAAGATTATTCTCATGCATGATCTAATGATCTATCCTAATGAAACAAGTTAGGATTCAATAAGTACTCCATGGGAATTATGCTTAGCACCGAGTGGATATTGAATATGAGATCAAATCTCCCCCGCTAGAAAGGGAAGGTTTCTAGAAAGTATCTTTTGAGATGGAAGCTCCCCCGATAGAAAGGGCAGGTTTCTAGTAACAATCTCCTTATCCCATAAACTACGTCCCCCCGTAGGTTATTTAGCTATGGATCCACCTAAAAGCTAATATGATGATGGTCTTACCTTAGGCAAGTAGGACAACCCTTTTCGGTGTGGGTAACACCGGATTCCATGGTAAGCTCACATGGTTTATGTCGTTTAAGGATAATTCCCACTGTTAAAAGAATATGAATTATGAACTATGATTACTCAAGAATCTTTACTTAGTAGGGGTGAGAATATGGGATCTTATTCATATATTGCACAAGTATGGTTTGAGGTATTTGTGGTATGTTAATTTTATGTTATGATGGTCTATGTGATGAATAGGCTTATGACTTATGCTTGTGATGTATGCTTAACTTGGATTGTTGCTATAAGTTACTTTCCTTGATATGTTTGACTAAAGGTGAATGCTCCCTTGTCTATGAGAAAAAAGGTAGGGATGAGATGAAAAGGTAATAAAGGTAAAAGAGGACCTAAAGTGACTTGCTTAGCATGGGTTGGATTATGGGGTCTTATCCATACATTGCACAAGCTTGCCTTGAGGTGGCTAATGAAGTATTTCTCTTATGCATGTTGAATTAGATGCATTTATTGTGCCTATGACCATGTTGTTATCTTCTATGCTTATAGTTTATGTCTTATGATGATGTCTTTTATGTTTATGACTTATGTTATTGTCCCTTATGATTATGGTATATGTCTTATGTTGACTTACGCTCTTTATGTGCACATGTTGAGGATTTATGCTAGCTATCATATTTAGTACATTATTGTACTAACGCATATTTTTGCCTACATTCTTATCAAATGTAGGTTTCGGTGATTTTGGCTTCCATCCTCGTGGCTAAGTGCATAGCAGATCAAGAAGAGAAGTTTGGTGAGTCCTCATAGCATTCGAGAGCTTGACCACTATGTCATTCATAATTCATTTTATGTTTAGAGCTATTGTATGGGTTGTGTCCCAAGAGTTATTCAAAATTTGTTTTAGCTAGTTTGAGACAAAGGTTAAAGACTTCCGCTTCGTTTTATAAAAGACTTCGATTGTATGGAAAAATCCTTTAAGTTTCCACACTTTTCTATTATCTTATGTTATGATATGCTAAGTACGCCATGTTACATCTAGGGTGTAACCCAGGGTCATGACAGAAAAGATGTAGCGCAGTGTATGTGTCAATATTTGAAAGGTATTGAGCATGCATAATAGAGTAAAGCTGAATAAACATATAACTGAACAAAGCGATAAATCAATGATATAATATGAACATGATAAATATTCTAAACATACTGAATATGAAATAACTGATTGTAATGACCAGGTTTATAACATGCTGAAATTGAAGACTACATTGTAACTGATAAACTGGTCAATACACTAGAATTTGACTGTCTGTGGGAGCTACTAATAACCGACATAAAACCACGTGAGCTAACGTGGCGTCCGATATATACACCCAATCAAGAGGACCCAATATATTGTGCCAGAGGTATAGAGCCATGACTGGCATGATCACTAAACTAATGCCCACAGAGGGGACTTATAATCTACGGGGTAACGTAGTTTTGGGACTTGAGGGTAACTGACCCTAGTCTAATTCAGTATAAAGCCTACTCCCAACTGAATATGTGAATTGTATAACCTACTGAAGTAAACTGGATAGCTCAATAATCTGACATGCAAATCTGAAAATACGACATATATATATCAGATAATGAAGCATTCGAAAACTAAGGCATGTATGTATGTTTATCTGTGCTAGCTAATGTAAATTCATGAACTAAAAGAACTACATAACTAGGGTTCTGAGTTTATTCATGTATCTCGGAAAAATCAATATTACTACATGATAATCTGATTAGGAACAGTAAAATAACTAATTCAAAATAATCTACAGAAATTCTAGAAACCCTAGGTCTTGATAATATGGGGCAAATCAAGAATCTGATTGAATTCTATGTACCTAATGGGTGAAAGGAACCCACTAGTTAAATCCCACATACCTGGTGATGAATTTCATGAAGAGATCTTTCGATTTCAGGGCTGGAACTGATGAAAACCTGCTGCATTCTTGGACTAAGGCTTGGTCGACTCTTTCTCCTTCTTTTCATCCAACTTAATGATTTTTTGGAGAATGAGTTGACTAGGTTAGACTCTAATTTAGTTTCTAGACTAAAACTGACCAAAACTACATAGTTTAGGGGTTAAACGATGTAGTTTAGGCATCCAATGCATAGGGAAAAGATCAAACAACCCCTGACTCAAAAGCTGTCGGGGGTCACCAACGGACCGTAGATGTACCGATGGTCCGTCCTTGCAACCGTTGATTGGGGTTCTGGGGCTGAAAGTTGGGTTCTGAACCATGTCCCTGGACCACGGACCGTGGCCTGACCTACGGTTCGTAGGTCCTGGCGTTTGCTGACCCTTAGCTTATTTTCTTGGGGCTTTTTTGGGAGGGGCTGCAGGTGGTGAACAACGGACCACCAGGACGGATCCTACGGTCCGTGGATGGTGCCCATCGGTGGAACCTACAACTTCTGAAATCTGTATTTTTGTAGTTCTAGCATACGGGGTGTTACACTCATCAACTTGCAACCCTAAAAACTCAGGCGGATTCATCCTAACAAAATCTCGAACTCTAGCTGCCACATATCCACCATTTCTATTAGTAAGATCTGGAACCTGCTGATTGTTCTAGTTAGTCATATTTGAGCCAAAAGCTGAATCACATTCCGAAACTTTGCATTCGAAACCTTATGGTCTGGGACTGGAGGGACTGCATTAGCATTTCGTGGGTAAGCTCCATGATCTGAAACTCATAACAATGAATTAGAAGGAAGATCATACCTTACGCACGATAAGAGTAGCAAAGAAAGTGAAGTTTTCCTAAAACACTTTGTAGCCTCCCTCTCATTAGATGTGGTGCACTTTACACCCATGAAAGAGACTCTACTTAGTGCGGCTTTTCAAACATCCTAGGACTCTTAAACCTAGCTCTTAATACATGTTTGTCACTCCCCAGGCCTACCCCATGGACGTAAACACGGGACCTAGGATCATGAGTGACCACAAGTTAACCCTGAGCTGGCATATCATAACCATACTAAAATATTATTGAATAAATATACTATGGGGAAGCTTAAACAATGATAACTAAAATTGGGAATACCAAATACTGATCTGAATATATAAAAGACTATGAGTTTAATAACAAATGGAGGATCAAACTCAAAACTAAAACTGAATCTAGTACTATGCTTGAAAAAGCCTCTAACTGACGAAAGTTATTGGGACATGCCCCAGCTAACTCTAGCAAAACTAAAAACTAAATAAAAAACTAAAGTGTAAAGCATGTCTATTGTCCTTGAAGTATGAGGAATCACCGCTAAAGTTGCTAAATTGGAGATCGGGAACCGATCTATGCGTGATCTAGATGCTGGTACCTGAACCTACATCATTGAAAAATGTAGCGCAGAGTATGTGTCAGTACTTGGAATGTACTGAGCATGCAGGATATAAAATATAGTTGAATAAAATACATAATTGAACAAAACATATTGAGCAATAACATAATCTGAACTGAATGTACATACTGAAATATACTGAAAGTTGAGCTAAATGCAATGACCAAGTACTAATCATGAACATGACATATTGAGACTGAATGTTGAAATATAACTGAAGACCTGGTCAAATGCACTGAAGTCTGACTGTGGGAGCTACTATTAACTGACATAAAACCGCGTGAGCTAAACGTGGAGTCCGATATATACATCCCATCGAGAGGACCCAATATACCTTATCAGCGGTAGAAAGGAATGATTGTTCGATGTATACGCCTCATCGATAGGACCCAATATACCTTGCCAAGGGTATAAAGGCATGAATTGTGTGATCAATAAAGTTGATTCCCAACAGAGGGGACTGATAAACCTACAGGGGCATGTAGTTCTGGGATTATGAGGGTATGCTAAACCTTAGTCCAACTCGGTCTAAGCCTACTCCCAACTTGAATGTGTATGACACAACAAAACTGAAATACTAGATAGCTCAATGTTCTGACATGCAAATTTGAGAATGCCAGTTCTAAATACTAACACTGAAACATTATTAATTGGAGCATGTACATCTGTTTAAACTAACCTAGCAAGTGTAGTTCATGAACTAAAAGAATCTACACAACTAGGGTTCTGAGTTTCATGCAAGGAACTAAGCAACAATGTTACGAAAACCTAATAATCTGATTAAGAATACTATAACAGCTAAATCACAACAATTCTCTAAAGTTATAAAAACCCTAGGTATAAACAAGAGATAGAGAATCAAGAATCTGACTGAATTCTAGGGACCTAGTGGAAGAAAGGAATCCACTAGTGAAGTCCCACATAATTGGTGATGAAATTCACAGAGAAATCTTTCAATTTCGGGGCTGGAACTGTAGAAAAAACTTATTGCATTCTTAGAAGGGTTTTGAGTCACCTCTTTCTCCTCTTTTGTTCTAAGCTCGCTGAATTTTTAATGAATGAATCTCTTAGGGAAAGATCTAACTAAGTTACTAGGCTTAAACTGACCAAAACTACGTAGTTTAGGGATCAAACGATGTAGTTTAAGAGCCCAACACATAGGGTAAAAGACCAAAATGACCCTGACTTAATTTTGACGAAGGCCACCCATGGAGGGACCCTACGGTCCGCGGGTTGACCTACCAACCGTAGTTAGGGGTCGTCGGTCAATTCTGCCAAATATGGTTTCACTAAAACGAGCATAACTCTTTACTCGGAGATGGGATTTTAGCAAAATTGGTGGAGTTTCAATTATCTATCATTTGATAGGTCATGGGCCATATAATTCTTTTTGTGCTAAGGGTTATGACCATTTGAGTTGACTCTCTCTAACTGACTGTTGACCCTCACCTACAGTCAGACCTACGGTTCGTAGGTCCAACCACGGGCCATACTGGTCGGCCTTGGGTGGGATCAGAGACCATAAATATTTGGTCCTCAATGACGGAGCCACCTAAGAACCGTGTTTCAGACCACGGACCGTCGGTGGTTTCCATGGTTCTTGCACTAGGTATGGAAAGCTGCAAGTTTTTCTATTTTCTCAAATCCGAGGTGTTACAATCCAATAAAAATGCAAACTTCTATTCTAGAATCCAACTTATCATTTTTCCCTTTTAGCACATGTGTTGGAAAACCCCAAACTCAAATATGCCATACACTAGTCTTGCGCTCGTTCCACAATTCAAATGGAGTTAGAGGAATTGATTTTAAAGGCACCAAATTCAGAATATAATTTGCAATTTCTAATGCATATCCCGAAAACTTAAAAGGCAAATCTGAATAACTCAACATTGATCTAACCATTTCAAAAAAGAGTTATATTTCATCTTTCTACCACACCATTTTATTGTGGTGTTCCTCGGGGAGAATATTTATATGTACTTCTTGATTCCATTAAGTACTTAATAAATTCCACAGAAAGTTATTCACCACCACGATCAGATCGTAATGTATGGATACATTTACCATGTCTCTTCTCTGTTTCTATCTTATATTCTTTAAATTTCTCAAAGCATTCAGATTTACATCATAAAAAATAAATGTATCCATATTTTGAGTAGTCAACTGTGAAAGTCACAAAATACTAAAAACTACCTCTTGCTTGTATATTCATAGAACCACACAAATAAGAATGATTTAATTATAGCTTATTAGAAGCTTTATTTCCTTTGGAAGGGAAAGGTTTGTTTGTCATTTCGCTTTCTAAATAGGATTCACAGGTATGTAGTGCCTCTACTTTCAATGAACTCAAAGGTCCATCAGAAACAAACCTCGAAATCCTATTAATATTGATATGACATACGTAAGTTCCATAAATAAGTTTGACTCAATTTAGCCTCAGCATTCTGTAACTTTAGGCAGTATAGTGGCAACTTGGCGAGTCACCGACTAGCATCGGTGATCATCAAGCCTTTTTTTTCCCTACTCTTTTTCGCTCGTGTTGTCTCTATTTCCCATTTTTGTCCTAGCTTTGTTCCTCAATCCAAGTACCTGGAAATCAAGGGTTTTGCATCAGTTATTTGCACAAAATAGGCATTTGAGGACACTAAATCATTGTAAATAAAGCCCTAAATGAGTCCAAACCTCGGACTCATCAACACCCCCAACTTAAACTTTTGCTTGTCCTGAAGTAAACCTCGAGTTCAACAGTTCAAAAAGGATATCTCAAACAGTGTTACATAAGACTCAATCATGAATGTACACAAAAAGACTCAACTTACTCATGCAAGGATCAATTGTGCACTCAAAGATTCAAGTTGTTACTCACCATTACCAACGATTCTCAAGTTCACTATACTTGCTTCAAATGCAAGTTCAAGCTCAACAAAGGTACTCAAATGCCCTCACACAAAGAATGATTCCATACTTACACACAATAGTTCAACACTTTATAGTTCCGGAATCGCAAACAACTCTCACACTCACAAAGATGAACATATGCATGACTTCACCCACAGGTTTGCCCTTATTTTCCAATCAAGACTTGTTTCAGCTCCCTCAAGATTAAAAAGGTCTTTTCAAGGCTTGTAACTGGGCTGAGTGTAAAGGTATGGTCAATTAGGCTCAGTGGTTGCTATCCTCATGAAATGTGGTATGAACAACACTTTCTTTCCTTTTCTTTATCATTCTCATTCATGCTCATAAGTCACCCCTTTATTCACTTTCCATGGAATACCGGGCACCTCATTTCTTTTGCATTTTCACAACTTTATTTCAAAACTTTTTCATTCTTTTTATTTTTCATTCTTTTTTTCTTTTTCTCTCTCTCTCTCTTTTTGTATGGAGGGGTTCATCTTTCTCAAAACCATGGGTCAAAGGGGACTTCTTTGCACTACTTTATTTACCCTCTCTTTTCACCACACCCCCAACTTAGGCTTTTGGCCTAAGTTGGCTATTCAAACAAACCATATTCCATAAGGATTAAGGGTGAAGGGATAAAGACAGGTCATAATTGCATCAAGTTTCTTCCAAGAAAAGGTAAGGCTAAAAGGGTGTTCAAGCAAAGTTCACACACTCACAAGGTGGGCCACAAAAGACGTATAATATCAAATTGTTTCCCTCTTTAAAATTGTTGCCTAAGATCATTTCAAGAGCTTGCATCACTTCGTCAACCGGACCAACGGGGCAAATTCTAAGGGTCTTCACACATGGTTCACGGTATGCTCATCACATAAGGCATTGACACCAAAGTCAAACAAGACTCCACACTTTCACTAGTGTGCAATGTTCATCACAAGAGACTCAATTTGATAATTGGCTAGTCACAACGAGATGCAAAAAGTTCACATATTGCCTACGCAACTACATTTGGCCTCATCGTAGTCGCACTTTCACTTTTATTTGATTATGAGAACTATTCAAGTCATCAGTACTAATCAAGACTGATACTCAAATTTGCAACAGAACAGCCCCAATTAAACACAATCAAGAGGTGGCAAAGAAATGGGTCTAAGAGGATCCAAGAACACAGAGGAATTCTCTGACCAAGTGCCACCCCCACCAAAAGCATTCAACATTGTCCCCAATGTGACTAGTGAACTGACACTCCCACAAAGAAAACAGTAATAAGAATAAAAACTAACAAATAATGATAAAATTCTAGTGTGTAAACATGAAGAGCAAGGTGACGAGAAATCTTCACTAAGCGCCCAGTTGGCGAGAGAATGAACTAGTCACCAAATACTTCGGTGATGCACCCAATGATCTGAATATTGCCTTTAGTTCCAGTGCACTGCACTCTCAAAAAGGGAAGAATTGGTGGAGATGCAGGAGGTCACCGAATAGGTCGGCGAGTCTCATAATGGACTTGGAACATCACCGAACAATCATTGAGTTACGTTGTCAGCGTTGAAGAAAAAGGGCGAGAAAAATAGGGTCGCCTAATCACATCGATGATTCGCCGGGTAGTAAAGGTCTACCGCCGAATGTTCCAGAATCTCAGCCCCATTTTTTAAGTCCATAGGGTGGACTGTGTCATGCTTGCTGAACGGGTTCAGCGATCCGCCAACAGATTTTTTTTCTCACACAAGATCTTGTGCCTGTAAAATCAATACACATTATTTGAAACACTAACACTTGGGTTGCCTCCCAAGAAGCGCCTTATTTAAAGTCGTGGAACGACGTGGAAATACTCTCAAGCATCTTCCAGGTACACCACCTCAATCAGAGAAATCTCTTATCCCTCGCCATAGTAGAACTTCAAGCGTTGCCCATTCATCTTAAATGCAGGTCCTTCTTGACTTCAACTTTGATGGCACCATTTGCGAACACTCGTGTCACTCTAAAAGGCCCTAACCATTTGGACTTGAGCTTTCCTAGAAAAAGTCTAAGTCGAGAGTTGTATAGTAACACCCAGTCTTACACTCTGAACTCCCTCTTAAGGATTTTAGAATCATGCCATTTCTTCATATTTTCCTTGTAAAGGGCTGAACTTTTATAAGCCTTGAACCTAAATTCATCTAGCTCATTTAATTGCTCCACTCTCTCTTTTCAAGTCTGGGTCCAGTCCAAATTTAGAGCTTTCAAGCCTTCGAGACCAATCAGTCCTGTTAGCATTCACTGTCTTGGCCAAGATGCTTTTGATCTCCTGTTTTGACACTTCAACTTGTCCGCTCGTTTAGGGATGATATGGAGTAGCTAAATTGTGTTTCACTTCGTACTTACTTAATACGGCTGGGAACCACTTACTGCAAAAGTGGGATTAACCATCACTAATGATAGCTCGAGGAGTACCAAATCTAGCAAAGATGTAGCGTTTCAGGAATTGAACAACACTTTTACCTTCATTATTTGGAAGTGCAACAACTTCCACCCATTTAGAAACATAATCTACGGCCACCAAGATATACTTATTACCAAATGAACTCACAAATGGGCCCATGAAATCTATTCTCCAAACATCAAATAGTTCAACTTCTAAAATGGGTGTAAGAGGTAACTCGTGTCTTCTAGACACTCCACCTTGTTTTTGACATTGAGTGCACTTCTTAACAAACACATGCGCATCCTTGTAGAGGGACGGCCAGTAGTAGCCACTTTGGAGAACTTTAGCAGTTGTACGCACACCACAAAGATGACCCCCAACCGGTGAAGCATGACAAGAATGGAGAATTTTTATGGCTTCTTCTTCCGGAACACAGCTTCTAATGATATGGTCTGCACACTCTCTGAATAAATATGGTTCATCCCAAAAGTACTTTTTAACATCGAACATGAACCTCTTTTGTTGGTAGAAGTTCAGTTCGTCTGGCATTAATCCACACACTCCGTAATTGGCAAAATCAGCATACCAAGAAGGTTGTTTGAGAGTTACCGTGAATACTTGTTCATCGGGAAAAGAATCATTTATGTCAATCTGAAGCTCGTTATTCTCCTTGCCTTCCAACCTTGATAAATAGTCAACCACCTAATTTTCACAACCTCTCATATCTTTGACCTCAAAGTCAAATTCTTGCAATAGTAGCACCCACCTTATCAATCTTGGCTTGGCATCCTTCTTTGCCATTAGATAACACAGTGCAACATGATTAGTGTGAACAACCACTTTAGTACCTAGCAAGTATGACCAAAACTTCTCAAACACATAAACTACCGCAAGTAACTCTTGTTCAGTAACGGTATAGTTACGTTGAGCACTGTTTAATATCTTGCTTGCGTAGTAAATGGAGTGAAATAGTTTGTTGCATTGTCGCCCCAATACAACAACCAATGTTGTGCCGCTTGCGTAACACATTATTTCGAAGGCCTCTGACCAATCGAGACTGATGAGGACCGAGGTGGAGACCAATTTTTCTTTCAAGCACTTGAAAGCCACCATGCAAGCATCATTAAAGTGAAATTTCACCTCCTTCTCTAAGAGTTTGCATAGAGGATGTGCAATCTTTGAAAAGTATTTGATGAACCTTCGGTAAAAACCGGCATGTCCCAAGAAGCTTCGAACACCCTTCACCGAAATTGGTGGTGGTAATTTCACGTCACTTCAATCTACGCTTTATCAACCTCCATCCCCTTTTGCGACACTTTGTGACCAAGGACTATACACTCTTTAACCATGAAGTGGCATTTTTCCCAATTTAAGACTAAGTTTGTCTCCACACATGTTTGGAGGACTTTTCCTAAGTGTGTTAAACAAGCATCAAAAGTGTCACCCACAACCGAGAAGTCATCCATAAATACTTCCATTGAATCCTCCACCATGTCCGCAAAATTAGATAACATGCAACGTTGAAATGTTGTTGGAGCGTTACATAACCCGAATGGCTTCCTTTTAAAGGAAAAAGTTCCTTAAGGGCAGGTGAAGGTGGTTTTCTCTTGATCTTTCGGAGAAATGGAGATTTGGTGGTAACTGGAATACCCATCCAAAAAGCAATACCAACATCTCTCTAAGAGTCGATCAAGCATTTGATCCATGAAAGGAATGGGAAGGTGATCATTTTCAATCCAAGAATTTAACTTTCGGTAATCCATGCATACTCTCCATCCGATCACCGGTCTCATAGATACAATCTCCCCCTTTTCATTTGGGACCACTGTGATACCTCTCTTTTTCGGTACACATTGTACCGGGCTTACCCATTTGCTATCCGCAATAGGATAGATTACACATGCGTCTAACCACTTTATTATCTCCTTTTGCACTACCTCTTGCATCGGTGGGTTCAATCTCTGCTGATGTTCAACACTCGACTTACACTTACTATTAAGCTGAATTTTGTGAGTGCAAATACCGGGAGGAATGTCTACTATGTCAGCGATAGTCCAACCTATAGCTTTGATATGTCTTCTCAACATCTCAAGGAGAATTTTTACCTGCCATTCAAGCAAGTCAGCTGCAATGATCACCGGTAAGGTGTTATTTGCCCCCAACAAAGCATATCAGAGATGGGAGGGAAGTACTTTCAACTCCAAATTTGGTGGTTCTTATGTTGATGTCTTTGCGGGAGGACTCTCTCGATTCTTTAGATCAATGTCCAACTTCAATGGAGCCTTTGAATATACCCCCTCCCTGCCCCCCCCCCCCCCAAGCCTGAAAGAGCAGCTACTACTTCTTCATAGCATTGAATTTTGAATTCATTATAATTAGCAAGCACATCTTTAAGTGGTTCACTCATACACATCAAATGGCTCACACTAGCCACCGCCTCATCAATAACATCAACAGTGGAGACCACGTGAATATCACTTGGGTGTTTCATTGACTTACAAACATTGAAGGTTACTTCATCTTCGTTCACCCGAAACTTCAATTCTCCACTTTCAACATCCACCAATACTCTCCCGGTTGCTAAGCATGGTCTTCCCAAAATGATGGGAATTTCAGCATCTATTTCACAATTTAGAATGACAAAATCAGCCGGGAAAATGAATCGGTCAACCTTTACCAAGATGTCATATAATATCCCCGCTGGATGTTTAATTGATCGGTCCGCCATCAAGAGTCTCATTGTTGTAGCTTTCGTTTCTCCCAACCCAAGTTGTTTATAGATCGCATATGGCATTAGGTTGATGATTGCTCCCAAATCGCATAGGGCTTTAGCAAATTGGAGCATGCCGATAGTGCAAGGGGTGGTAGACGCTCCGGGATCTTCTCTCTTTTTTATCATCTACTTAGTCATAATTGCACTACAACTATGGGAAACTTCAATTGTCTCAAAATCCAAGCTCATTTTCTTTGTGACTAACTCTTTCATAAACTTGGCATAACCCGGCATTTCCAACAATGCTTCCACAAGGGGGAGATTAATTGATAATGTCTTGAACACCAATAAGAACTTCTTGAACTTCTCATCCTCATTCTTATTATTTAGACGTTGGGGAAATGGGGGAGATATTTTGGGTAAAGGTTGCATAACTTTTGGGATTGGATTATGTTTCTCTATTTCTATTTGTGGTCCTTTGGCAATGCTTTGATGCATAGGTGTCTCTTCTTCCTCCATGCCTTTGTCTTCTTCATGCGTTTGAGCTTCTTCATTGCCCATGACATCACCTATTGCTACCTTTCCACTACGAGTAACCACAGTCAACCCTCTATCGTCAACTTCCATTGTCATTTTTGGTTTCAATTGTGCTGAAAGTAAACTCAACTGACCTTCAAGTATCCTGATTGCATCTGCGTAAGAGTTCACTTTATTGTTCAATAATGAAAAGTCAGCTTTCATCCCCTTCAAAAAATCATCCAAACCTTCAACTTTATCAAGGATACGTGACAACAAATCATTCACCCGGGGTCTACTTGCACTCCCTTTCAATTTTGGGCTCTCACTCGAGTGAGTGTGGTCCTCTTCATGGTCATCCTCCCTTCTCCAATAATCACTTTGTTCAGCCCAATCTTGATAGTATCTCCTTTGCTCTTCCCCCTTATGATAGTTCCAACCTTGATTTCCCCCTCACTGTAAATAGCGTGGGTCAAAACCCTCCTCATATCTCTTGGAGTTCCAACCTTGATTCTCCCCTGGCTTTGAATAACCTGAGGAAGAACGCTCATCAACTATAAGCACTCCATTTGTCCCCTTGTATTCCCAACTCCGTCACATGCTCGTGTAATAGCTCCATTTGGGTCAATATTTTCTTGATGTTTGCATCCCTTACTCTTTCTTTATCAAGTTGTTCTTGTGTCATTCTAAAACAAAACGTAGAGACTTGATCCTCTTGAGTGTATGATTTCACGTATCAGGACACTTTATCCAATACTAAGTGTTAATGATCGTGAGTAGTAATATAACCTAACTAAGTGAGTTGGAGTCGAGTCTCAAGGGAGTGGTTCGTAATTGAGAATCAATAGGCAAGTAATAATATGCTCTAGTCAATCATGGCTAAAAACATTTACGAATAAAAGCATGGTTTAAATTATAGGTGACACAAGCATCAAATATCATGAGGGTTTGTTTGTATTATCAACTAAAATAGCAAACAACACGAAAATACGAATAAGGAGACAGGATTCTTGGGATGTGATTGAATGATAGGCTAAGGTAAACAACTGAGTAATTGCAATTAATAGTAAACAGCTACAAACTGGTGCATAAGCTAGACTTTAGTCAGGGTAAATTTTCTCTCAAACAATTTTCCCCAAATCAAATTAGTTTCTCTCGAACACCAATAAGCAGCAATGAAGCACAACCTTTGCTTTAGTCCATTCACTCTCTCGAGCTGAATCCATGACAACCCAATACTCATAGACCATCGATTCAGTAATTTTGGTTTTAAAACCTCTCTCTCGAGCAAGCCAAAAACACGAAGTTAAGATTGTATTTGCAACTACAACCCATTAAATTTAACCACAATTACTGAACAAAATCAATTTTAAATAGCAAATAAACTATCAATTAACAATACCCAACAATTAAATCAACTCATAATCACACCCCAAGAATTGGGGTTTTAGCTAGACATAGTAAAAAGGTAAAAATCGTTACCAAGTTGTGTTTCCATCAACTGGGTAGGATTGATATAGACTTTACAAAGGTCTAAGATGAAACATCTTCAACACCCATTTCCAATTTCTCAGAAATGGAAATCTTCAAAGCTAAGGAAATATTGTCTCTAAAAACTCAGGTCTAAGCTCTCAACTTGAAAACTGAATGTTAGATTCTAAAACTCTCTTAAACTAAGAATTTAAAAACGTATTTATAGTTGTCAAAAATGTGCTACGAATGGTCATTCGATGTAGTAAGTCGGGATTGTCGATCCACTCGGCGATCCGCCCTTTGGTCAATTTCATCGCCTTTTTGCTTTGGCCTTCCACATCTTCAGGTTCTGTAACTTTAGGCATTCGAGATAAAATTGCTTCACATATAGTCCAAGTACCCACGACAATTTATCCTATTGTGAGCATCAATGTTCATCCACTAAGTTGAATTCAATAATTGGTTGGTCAATTCCACAAGTGTTACCTTACTATTTGATCATTTCGTGCAAAGTATTGAATTGGAGTGATATTTATAACCTCAAATTTGAAGCTTAAACCAAAAAGGTGCATTAAATGTTCAGTTCAAGAGACTGTTGTCATACTTTTATAATTGAATTCGAAGGAAAAGCTACTCTCTGTGGGATCGACCCCAACTCACTTAGTTGGATTATATACTATCTAGCGATCGGTGACACTTAGAATTGGATGAAGTGTCTTTGAAATGTTAATCAAAATGGCATCGCTGATGGGGAGTAGCGTTACTTAGAATTCTTTGATCAAATATTTGATTTGTGAATTTGTTGGTTGTAGTTGAATTGGCGTAGGCCGCATTGTGTAGTGTTGGTTGGGCTACATAGAGTAAAAAGGAGTGAAGTTGAGGTGAATGGTAGTCAAGTAGGTCATCAGGACGGTATCGATTATATCAATAGTGTTTATAACCTATCTCATGCAGGTGAAATGGGTGCAATTTGTATACAACAGACTGATGGAAATGCAATATTTAAGGTCACTAGCACGACTCTTCATCTCCTCCAAATGAGGGGATTCTATGGAGGGCAAGAACACGAAGACCCGTATGAGTATGTAAGAATTTTTACAGAGGTGTACATCCCATTTTCATTCAAGAATGTGTCTCAAGAGTCAATCTGGCTTCGGTTATTTCCACTATCTTTAATGGGGGAGGCTAGCAAGTGGTTGGCCGAGTTACTGACAATTCCATCACATCATGGGAGGAGCTGATTATAACATTCAATGCAAGATTCTTCTCCCAATCAAGGATGCTAAAACTTAGAGATGACATTCAAGGTTTCAAGCGATGGGAGGGTGAACCCATCCATGAAATGTATGTGAGGTTAAAGAAAGTCTTACTTAAATGCCCAACTCATGGGCTACCAAACGATTTGCTACTCCAATATTTTTACCGGAGTCTTGATTCGGTTAATAAAGGAGTGGCTGATCAATTGGTACGAGGGGGAATAATGTTGCAATCATTTGAAGTGGCTTCATTTCTTCTTGATGCTATATATGACGAAAATAAATCAAGCTTGGTACACTGATGAGTCTATGATTTAGACTCATTTAGGGCTTTATTTTAATAGATTTAGTGTCCTCAAATGCATATTTTGTGCTAATAACTGATGTAAATCCTTGAATTTCAGGTAATTTGATTGAGGAACAAAGCATGGACACTAATGAGCAAAAAGAAACAAGGCAGCTGAAAAGACGAAGAAAAGAAGGCCTGAGGTCCCCTAATCCATTGGGTAAATCACTGAATGGCTGATGTCTCGCCTAATGTTCTAGTGTGTCAAGCCCTGAAGGAGAAAATCTAGTCGGCGAGAGAAAGGAGCAATCAGCGAGTCACCGAACGGTTCCGCGATGCAGTGCCATATCGCCCAAAGTTACAGAACCTGAAGATACTGAGCCAAAGAAAAAAGGCGATGAAATTGACCAAAGGGCAGATCACCGAGTGGATCGGCGATCCCAACTTACTGCACCGAATGGTCCTTCGCAGCACATTTTTGACAACTATAGATACGTTTTTAATTTCTTAGTTTAAGAGAGTTTTCGAATCTAACATTCAGTTTTCAAGTTGAGAGCTTAGAGCTTAATTTTTGGAGACAATATTTCCTTAGCTTTGAAGATTTGAAGATTTCCATTTCTGAGAAATTGGAAGTGGGTGTTGAAGATTCTTCATCTTAGACCTTTGTAAAGACTATATTAATCCTACCTAGTTGATGGAAACACAACTTGGTAATGATTTTTACCTTTTTACTATGTCTAGCAAAAACCCCAATTCTTGGGGTGTGATTATATGATTATGGGTTGATTTAACTACTGGGTATTGTTAATTGATAGTTTATTTGTTGTTTAAAAGTGATTTCGTTTAGTAA
Source organism: Solanum acaule (assembly GCA_036250505.1). Classification (NCBI taxonomy): domain Eukaryota; kingdom Viridiplantae; phylum Streptophyta; class Magnoliopsida; order Solanales; family Solanaceae; genus Solanum; species Solanum acaule. Next base: position 86,213 of record JAJOOR010001353.1, read on the forward strand.
TTGTGGTTAAATTTAATGGGTTGTAGTTGTAAATACATTCTTAACTTCGTGTTTTTGGCTTGCTCAAGAGAGAGGTTTTAAAACCAAAATTACTGAATCGATGGTCTGTGGGTATTGGGTTGTCATGGGTTCAGCTCCAGAGAGTGAATCCTAAACCCTTTTCCACACATTTAGCTCGAGAGAGTGAATGGACTAAAGTGAAGGCTGTGCTTCATTGCTTCTTATTGGTGTTCGAGAGAAACCAATTTGATTCGGGGTAAATTGTTCGAGAGAAAGTTTACCCCCACTAAAGTCTAGCTTATTCACCGATTTGCATTTTTTTACTATTAATTGCAGTTAACCGGTTGTTTACCTTAGCGCATAATCCAATCACATCGCAAGAATCCCATCTCCATATTTGTATTTTCGTGTTGTTTGTTGTTTTATCTGAGAATACAAACAAACCCTCTTGATATTTGACACTTGTGTCACCTATAATTTAAACCATGCTTTATTCGTAAATGTTTTAAGCTATGATTGACTAGAGCATATTCTTACTTGCCTATTGATTCTCAATTACGAACCACTCCCTTGGGACTCGACCCTAACTCACTTAGTTGGGTTATATTACTACTCACAATCGTTAACACTTAGTATTGAATAAAGTGTCCTGATACGTGAAATCAAAATTGCGCCGCTGCCGGGGAGTGGTGTTATTTGAGAATTTTTAGTTAAGTTAAATTTTGTTCCTGTTAGTTATAGTTCTACTTAATTAATTTTAGTTTTGTTTTGCTTGTTTGTGTGCTAAATCAGGAAGTATGAGTGTGAACAGCAGCCAAGTAGGCCATCAAGATGACATCGAAAACCTCAACGATGTCAACGAGCCTCATGCTAATGACCCCCATCTTATGGGCGGTATTGGTGCCATTCGCTTGCCTCCGGCCGAAGGGAATGCGGTGTTCCACATCATAAGTACTATGTTGCAACTCTTATAACTAAAAGGGCTTTTCAACGGTTTAGCTCATGAGGACGAAATTTCTAATATGCTCATGAGGATCCTCATGAGCATATTAGAAATTTCGTGGATATATGCGGACCGGTCTCCTTCAAGAACATCTCCCAAGAGTCGGTCCGATTGAGGTTGTTCCCATTCTCTTTGATGGGAAAGGCATGCAAGTTGTTGGCTGAATTGCCACTTGAATCAATCACTTCGTGGGAGGAGTTGGTTACTGCATTTCAAGTACAATTTTTCCCTCCCTCGAAGATGATGACTCTTCAGGACAACATTCAGAGCTTTAAGCGTCTAGAGGGCAAGCCAATTCATGAAACTTGGCTACGATTCAAGAAGTTGGTGCTTCAATGCCCAACCCATGGCTTGCCTAACAATGTGTTGCTGCAGTATTTTTATCGGAGTCTTAATTCGGTAAATAAGGGTGTTGCTGACCAACTTTCTCTGGGAGGTTTGATGCAGCAACCTTATGTGATAGCGGCTCAGCTCTTAGATGGCATGACTACTATAAACAGGGTGTGGTACACCCATGAAGACCAGGTCTCCCCTCTCACGTTCAAGTTGACGAAGGAACAGATGGAGAAGGACCAAGAGATGGACCAGAACATGGCCAAGATCATGACACAACATGACATTTTGTCTAAAACTGTCATGGGAGCTGGTGCTCGAAGTGTCAATGTCGTGGGTGTCGGGTGTGCTAATCCGGATGAGTCCAGGTTTGAGGCCTTGAATAATGAAGAGGTGAATTTCCTAGCCAACCAAGGCGGTGGTTATCGTTCAAACTACCCGAGGCAGGGTGGTAACCAAGGTTGGAATTGGGATGAAGGTTTGAAAGATCAAGATTGTGAATGGAGGGACCGTAATCCAACATGGAAGGATAGGGAGAAGGATAGGTATGTGCCTTCCCACGAGCGCCAAAAGCCAAAGGATTCGAAAGATGGTCGGTCTGAGGATATGCTTTCTCGTATCCTCAACAAAGTTGAGGGGTCAGACAAGATTTTAAAGGAAATAAAACAAGATGTGCCAACCCTTAGTCAGACCGTCACCTCCCATTCTGTGTCGATCAAGCAGTTGGAGACCCAAATGGGTCATATCCCGTCTCATCTAAACCCGAGACAGCAAGGGGGGTTGCCTAGTGACACTATGGTCAACCCCAAGAATGAGGTTTGAAGGTGGACTTGCGTCGTGCCACGACGTTAACTAAGGCGCTGTTTGGCAGGCAACCTAAGTGTTATTTTATTTCTTTTTAAGTTAGCAATAATGGTGTGTGGAATGTGTAGGACAAAGTGTGGAAAGTGAGTGAAAAATGTAGATTGGCAAGCTAAAGGTCCAGTCGGCGCATCGCCGAAGAGATCGGCGACCCGACCCAGACCGTCGTTGGACTCAAGAAAATTTTACATTGGAGTCTGTAAAACTCGGCGACCCCAGGAAATTATTGGCGAGTCACCGACCTGGTTGGCGATCATGATCTATACCACCGTTTGGACCTCCAAATCAACTGAGGGCCCTGTAAAACTCGGTGAGGTAAGTGACCACTCGGTGTATCGCCGAGTGGTTTGGCGAGCACGACTAATATTGTCGAATGGGCGAGAACTGGACGGTTTTTAAACTGCCAAACTTCATTTTTGACTTCTTCTTAGTCCAGCCACTGTAATTTTAGGCGAGCCAGATCGGGATTGCCGAGTGATTCCGCGAGTCGCCCCTTTTCCTTTCATCTCGCCCATCAGTACTTGTTTGGATCTCCATCAGTACTTTTGGTGACCTGGTCTTCCAACAGTGAAGCGATCGGCGACACGCCGAATGGAACTACTACTCGCCGAAGTTACCCCTAATTTAGCCTCAGCATTTTGTAACTTTAGGCAGTAGAGTGGAAACTTGGCTAGTCACCAAGTGGCATCGGCGATCATCAAGCCTATTTTTCCCTTCTCTTTTTCGCTCGTGTTGTCTCTATTTCCCATTTCTGTCCTAGCTTTGTTCCTCAATCCATGTACCTGGAAATCAAGGGTTTTGCATCAGTTATTTGCACAAAATAGGCATTTGAGGACACTAAATCATTGTAAATAAAGCCCTAAATGAGTCCAAACCTCGGACTCATCAATAGTCGTGACATTGCTTCTTGTGGTGTCCTGGTTGCTTGCAATGGTTGAATTTGGCCTTAGGCTTAGCCACACCATCTCTAGCACCTCCAAGTGTTACAATCTTGTGGAGCTTCTTCTTATTCTTTAGTCTTTTGCTGGCTTAGAAGTTGAAGCCACAGATTTGTCCACCATGAATGTCATAGAAGGATGAGTTGTAGCTTGATAATGGATTCTGCCATTGTCAGCTCATTCAACAATTTTGCAGGAGACAAGTACATCTTGTTCACGTTATAATTCAAGCGAAACTTCTAAAAATTATACTACAGAGTCTGCAAGACTATCTTAACTTGTGACTCCTTATCAATGGCAGCACCTAGTATCTCCAACTCATTCAGAATGTTCATCATTTTCAGCACATGCTCCCTTATAGACGATCCTTTAGCTATTTTCATGGTCAACATGGCTTTCATGGTTGTCTGCTTTGCAACATGATTTTTCTCTCCGAACATGTCATGCCCCGAGCCTACATCCTAGGCGAGACTAGCACTCGAGAACCATTTATGTCCCCAAGTGAACCCTTGGCCTAGCTTATTACTCAGTGGAAGAATTACTCAATAAAGATAAATTCATGAAATCAGCTTCAATGTTATAAAAGAAAACATTCAACTAACAAATAAGGCAACTCAAGTCTTATAATCAAAACAACTGAAATGAACAAGACTAATGAACTAATAACTATCTGTCTATGAAGCCTCTAATACTATGAGGGGTTTCGGGACAAGATCACCTATAATCCTAACAACTAAAATGATAAAGCAATATTAAAGGGATCCTCTAAAAAGCAAGGAGGCTCACCAAATGACTCTAAAATGCTCAACTGGATCAACGAAGCGCTGGATGTTGATCCTGGTTACCTGTATTTGCATCATAAAAGATGCATGACAAATGCCGTCAGTACATGGAATGTATGAGCATGCGAGGAGAATACTAAAACAAGACATAAGCTTGAAATGGAACTGAAGGCACTTACCTTGTCTCAACTCAACACACCTCAACTCATTTCAATATAAAACAGTAATAAGGATGCAATATAAAGAAAAGCCTTAAAACGTGTAAATAACAACTCAGTGTATTGAAAAACACACAATAACTCAATTTTATATGAAAATTGTATATAGGAATACAAACTATCTCTGCGGGAGTTTTTCTAACCGACAACCATCACTATGAGCTATGTGATGATACAACGTCTTGTCTCATGTTGCAGGGCCGTCCTATACCTTTCTGGGGTATAGAACCTAACTACTAAGTGAATTCACTAGTCTATGCTAAAATCATTAAGGAATCATCTAAAAGTATGACCCTTCTCTACCAATGTTGGCAACACGATTTATGGAGACTTTGAGTTATGTGAACTCAACTCGTCCCCAAATCGGTGTTCAATACTACTCTCAAAATATAACTAGCTGATATGTTTGAAAACACAAGTCTTTCTGTTGTTTGAGATAATTACTCAAAACTAGCTCAAAAGCTCTCTTGGAAATCAGTGTTTCTTCTCTTGTTTAAATGTGACAACATCTACTCTTTTGGGAATACTTAGTTCCCATATAATCTTTTGAAGAAAATAAATTTCACTCTTACTCTTATTCAATTTAACACTCAAGACTTAAAACAAGTTTAAAAACAATTGTAAAAGACTTTTGAAATGACTCGAAGAACTCTCAAGACATGACTCTTAACTTTACCTTGAATTTGAATTTATGAATTTAAGGTTATGATTTGTGATAGGAAGGATATCATGATGATTAAGAGTGTTTTTAGATAGTAAATCATGATAAATGGTCAAAAAACATTGTCTGGGACCAAGTCCACTACGCGGAGATGCATTTTAATATTTGCTTGCGAAATAAATTTTAAGACAGTGGGGTCCGTGATCTCTCTGCGATGCAGTGAGGAAATGTTCACTTTGAAGGAACAGGTCCTCGACGTGGACCTGGTACTTGTTTTCTATCTGACTTTTTCTTCCTCTTTTTCTAACCCCAATTCGCCTAGATTTTATTATTTTTCTCAATTTCTCTTTAGATTTAGATACCCAGAACATGTATGCAAGAATCTACTCATAAAAGACTCTAAAATCGACACGATTTCCTCAAGAACTCAACAATCCCATCCTAAGTCAAGAACGAAAATCAATTTCAAGAACACAATTCAAGATCATCTTTCAACTTTCTAGAACGAAATTACACTGAAATTAACATGATTGGTGCGTGGGTGAACGAATTCAATGCTATGTGAACACTCATACCTCTTTAGGGATCAACCCTTGGCGAAACGATCTTCGATTCCATAAGAAATTTCCAAGAACGCTTTGACTTTTCTCATTTTCTCTTCTTCTTGAATTATTCTCAAACCATAGGCATTAATTTAGATTGCGTAAACTGAACCAAATCAGTTTAGAACCCTAATTAATTACTAAAAATGAAATAAATCTGATAGGGTAAGGAAATGACCAAAATACCCCTCTTAAATTCGGGTAACTTTCCTTAAATAGACAACATGACTTCAAACGGGCATATCTCCCTCATACGAGCTCGAAGTTTAGAAAACTTGGTGGCGTTGGAAAGATGATTCCATGTCCTTTCATTTGATACCTTGTAGCCCACCTAACTCTTTTTGTACTAAAAGTTATGGTCGTTTGAAGTTGACCCAAAACTCATACTTAGCATATCTTGCAATAATTTTCTGATTTGCTATTTCCAAATTTGATTCTTTCTATTTTTAGCTCTTTCAAATAGCGAGGTGTTACAATATCTCCCCCTTGGAAACATTCGTCCTCGAATGAGATTATTCTAAGTCGACTAAGGGTATAATATCTAACACCCAGCTCAAGCACCCAACATGTAAATCTAACACATTCAGTATATCAATTAAATGGTACTAAGAAGAGAATTAGAACCTTCATCTAGTATATCAAAGAGATGTGGGTATCTCTTCTTCATATCTTCCTCAGCCCCCCATTTAGCTTCCTCAACAAATTGATTCCACCATAGGACCTTGACTGATGCTACCTCCTTGGTTCTCAACTTGCGAACCTGGCGATCTAAAATCTAGAGAGGAATCTCCTCATAAGATAAGCTATCCTTAATACCAATATCTTCAGTAGGTATGATAAGTGAAGGATCGCCCATACACTTCTTCAACATGGAAATGTGAAATATCGGATGAACCTCTGCTAACTCTTGCGGTAGTAAGCCACATTACCGATCCTCTTGAATATTCTATAAGGACCAATATATCGGGGACTAAACCCAATCATCTACTTCAAACTCTAAGTCTCTTCTCCTAACATATGTATAGGATTTCTGGCGACTCTGTGTTGTCTTCAATCTCTCTTGAATAACCTTCACTTTTTCCATAGCTTAATGAAATAAGTCTGGTCCTATCAACCCAGCTTCACCAACCTCAAACCATCCAATAGGAGATCTGCATCTTCTCCCATAAAGAGCCCTATAAGGAGCCATCCGGATGCTAGAATGATAACTATTGTTGTAAGAAAACTTTATGAGAGGTTGGTGATCATCCCAATTACCCTTGAAATCAATCACACAAGCCCTTAACATATATTCTAAGGTCTGAATAGTGTGCTCTGCTTGACCATCAGTCTGAGGATGAAAAGTAGTACTTAAATTCACTTTTGAACCCAAATATTTCTGGAAAGTCTTCCAGAACTGTGCAGTAAATTGTGCACCTCTATCTAAAATAATGGACACCGAAACTCCATAAAGTCTGACTACCTCTTGACAATATAATTTATCATAATTTTCTGTTGAATGGGTAGTCTTTACCAGTAAGTAATGGGCTGATTTAGTCATTCGATCTATAATCACCCAAATCGAATCATGCTGCCTGCAAGACCATGGTAAACCTGTAATAAAATCCATATTGATCATCTCCCACTTCCATTCCGGAATTTCTATATTCTGAGCCATACCACCAGGCCTTTGGTGCTCTACCTTGACTTGTTGGCAATTCGTACACTTAGCAATGAACTTTGCAATGCCTTTCTTCATACTACTCCACCAAAAAACCTCTCCCAAGTCACGATACATCTTTGTGGAACCCGGATGGATAGAATATCTGGAGCTATGAGCTTCCTCCATGATCCTCTCTTGGAGTTCATCCACCCTTGGTACACACAATCTACATTGATACCTCAATAAACCATCTCCCCCTTGTGCAAAAGCCATCACTTTTTGCTTATGAACATTTGCCATTAATTCAAGCAAAATAGTATCTTGGTCTTGTTTCTCTTTCACTTCAGACCTATTCATCACCACCACTCCTCCTTCATTGGAATCCGTCAATCGAACTCCTAGTCGTGCAAGTATGTGCACATCCTTCGCTAGCTCTCTCTTGTCTTCCTCAACATGGGAGGTACTACCCATAGACAACCTGCTCAAGGCATCAGCAACAACATTAGCCTTATCTGGGTGATAGAGAATACTCATATCATAATCCTTGAGTAACTCCAACCACCTCATATGTCTAAGATTAATCTCTTTCTGACTAAACACATACTGAAGACTCTTATGATCAGTGAACACCATACAGATATTGACGCCAGATCTTTAAAGTAAACACTACAGTAGCCAACTCTAGATCATGGGTTGGGTAATTCTTTTCGTGAACCATAAGTTGTCTGGAGGCATAAGCTATAACCTTGCCATTCTGCATCAATACATAACCCAGTCCAACTCTGGACGCATCACAATATCCCACAAAACCTTGTGTACCTTCTGGTAACGTCGATACTGGGGCAGTAGTCAACCGCTTTTTCAATTCCTGAAAGCTTTTCTCACAAGCTTCATACCATTGAAACTTAGAAGTTTTCTAAGTTAACTTAGTCAAAGGGGATGAAATAGATGGAAACCCCTCGACGAAACTTCTACAATAGCCATCCAATCCCAAGAAACTCCTAATATCAGTTGGAGACATGGGTCTAGGCTAGTTCTGCACTTTATTTATTTTCAGAGTATCAACTCGAATTCCAACAGATACAATGTGGCCTAAGAATGCCACAAACTCAAGCCAAAATTCACACTTAGAAAACTTAGCATATAACTCTCTATCCTTGAGAGTTTGAAGGATTCTGAGATGACTAGCATGATCATCCTCATTTCTCGAATAGATTAGAATGTCATCAATGAATACAATAACAAACATATCTAAATAAGGCTTGAATACTTTATTCATAAGGTCCATGAACGCTGCAAGAGCATTAGTCAAACCAAAGGACGTAACTAAGAACTCATAATGGCCATAGCGGGTCCTGAAAGTTGTCTGAAGGATATCAATTTCTCTTACTCTCAACTGATGATATCTCGATCTGTGGTTTATTTTAGAAAAACAAGTGGCACCCTAAAGTTGATCAAAAATATCATCAATTATCGGAAGAGGATACTTTTTCTTGATAGTAACCTTGTTCAACTAACGATAATCTATACACATTCTAAGGGAACCATCATTCTTCCTCACAAATAAGACCAGAGCACCCCAAGGTGAGACACTTGGTCGAATAAAAATTTTCTTAAGGAGATCTTTCAACTGCTCTTTAATTCTTTCAACTTTGTTGGTGCCATTCTATATGGAGGAATAGATATAGGACGAGTATTGAGAATAATATCTATACCAAAGTCTATTTCTCTCTCGGGAGGGACTTCGGGAAGATCATCTGGAAAGACTTTTGGAAACTCTTTTACTACAGGAACTAACTGAATAAAAGGTGTCTCAACACTAGAGTCATTTACTCGAACTAAGTAATAGACACACCACTTGGAAACTAACTTTCTCGTCTTAAGGTGTGAAATGAAACGGCCCTTAGGCACTGCTGAACTACTTTGCCACTCTAAGATTGGCTCATTAGGAAACTGGAACTTAAAAACTCGAGCTCCACAATCAAATGAGGCATAACAGGTATGAAGACATCAAAATCTACCATGTCTAACTCAACTAAATCAGCCATGGTACTCTTGTGATTGACAGGAATGGTACAATCACGATAGACTCTCTCAGCTAGAATATACTTAACAACAGGTTTAGAAACACTGAAGGACTCAAGAAGATTCTCAGGAAGAACATCAAAATTCATCGCAACATAAAGAGTCACAAAAGATAGACTGTCTCCTGGATCTAGCAAAGTATAAACATCAAAATTAAAGACTTTGATCATACCAGTGACAACATCTGGCAAATCCTCTTGCTCTTGGCGACTAGTAATAGCATACAGACGGTTTCCTCCTCCACCTGCCCCTGAACTAGCTCCTCTAGATACAGCTCTTTCTAGTGGAGCAACTGAACAAGATTGGGCTCTATTGCCCCCATTACCATTACCTTGTATGTTCTTAGGGCACTCTTTCATAAAGTGACCGTTATGACAACACTTGAAGCAACCAATAGAGCCATCACGACACACTCCTGAGTGAGTCCTACCACACTTAGCACATGCAGGAGTCCCGTTACCTCCTTGTGCCACACTACCTTGAGACTGCGCATGTCTAGCTCTAAAGTTTTGTGAATTCTTATTGTTGAACTCACCTCTGTTTCTTGGTGCAGGTGCACTAGCAGATGACGGAGGAGGTCCCTTTTGCTTATGTTGGAAAGAAGACCGGTTCGCATTATTCTTTTGCTGCCCCGACTCATTCTCTGATGTCTTAGCCTTCTTGTTTCTAAGCTCTTCTCAATCCCTCAACTTGTCTTCCTCAACATGTTGCACATGGATCATCAACCTTTCTATGTCCATATATCCTATCAATATAGCTACCTTGCCTTCCTTACTTAACAGACGAGACAACCCAGCAACAAACAAACTCATCCTGCTCCTTATGTCATCAACCATCTCCGAAGCATAGCGGGAAAGTTGGGTGAACTTAAGGTTGTACTCATGCACACTCATAGATTCCTGCTTAAGAGTAAGGAATTTCATACCTTTGCTTCTCTCAGTTCACGGGGAAAGAAACGCCCCAAGATGGCCTCCTCAAACATAGCCCAACTCACAAGTGGTGCACCTTCAACCCTATTCTTTTTCCATTTAAAGAACCAGATTCTAGCGACACCCTTCAATTGGTATGCAGCTAGTTCCACCCTCTCAACATCAACAATGTGCATAATCTCAAAAACTTTTTGAAGCTCTTCCATAATGTTTTTCGGATCCTCTGTGACACTCTAACCAATGAAGCTTTGAGGATTCATCCTTAAGAACTCACGGATCCTTGAAGTATCAACCACTTCCTGTTGATTCTCTCTTTGCCCAATTTGATTGGTCACAGCTTGACTTAACATCCAGATAGCTTCACGAAACTCAGCATTGGTGACCTCTCCTTAGGGTTGCACTTCAGATGCACTAGGTACCCCTTGTTCCTCAACATTCCTCTTAGCAAGACGACCTCTGATAGCTCTTCCTGGAGGCGTGATCTGAAAGATACGCGCAAGCACGAATTAGAAGAAACTTATTAGAGATAAACTCAATCGTTCGAAATGAGTATGAAAGAATTGAGATAGTTCCTAAATGTTGCAGCCTCCTAATTATAGACGTGGCGCGCTTCACACTGATAACTAGGACTCTACACACACGGCTTCATAGACTTCCTAGAACTCTTAAACTTTGTGCTCTGATACCAACTTTGTCATGCCCCGAGCCTACACCCTGGGCAGGACTGGCACTTGAGAACCATTGTTGGCACCAAGCGAACCCTTGGCCTGGATTACTACTCAGTGAAAGACTTACTCAACAAAGATAAATTCATGAAATAAACTGGAATGTTATAAAAGAAGAAATTCAACTGGCCAATAAGGAAACTCAAGTCTTATAATCAAAACAACTGAAATGAACAAGACTAATGAACTAACAACTATCTGTCTATGAAGCCTCTAATACTATGAGGGATGTCGGGACAAGACCCCTGATCATCCTAACAACTGAAATGATAAAGCAATAATAAAGGGATCCTCCGAAGAGCAAGGAGGCTCACCAAATGACTCTGAAATGCTCAACTGCATTAACGAAGCACTGGATGTTGATCTTGGTTACCTATATCTGCATCATAAAAGATACAGGCCAAATGGCATCAGTACATAGAATGTACGAGCATGCGAAGGGAATATTAAAACAAGACATAAGCTTGAAATGGAACTGAAGAAACTTACCTTGTATCAACTCAACTCAACTCATTTCAATATGAAGTAGTAATAAGGATGCAATACAAAGAAAAGCTTTAAAACATATAAATAACAACTCAGTGTATTGAAAAACACACAATAACTCAATTTGTATATGAAAATACAAGTAACTCTGTATATAAGTATACAAAAATATATCTACGGGAGTTTCTCTAACAGACAACCATCACTATGAGTTATGTGATGATACAGCGTCTTGCCTCAACTTGCCAGGGCCGTCCTATACCTTGCAGGAGGTATAGAGCCTAACTACTAAGTGGATCCACTAGTCTATGCTAAAAGCATTAAGGAATCATCTAAAAAGTATGACCCTTTTCTATCCATGTTAGCTACACGGTTTATGGAGACTTTGAATTATCTTAACTCAACTCGTCCCCAAATCGGTGCTCAATACTACTCCCAAAATGTAACTAGCTCATATGTTTAAAAACATAACTCTTTCTGTGGTTTAAGATAATTACTCAAAAACTAGCTCAAAATCTCCCTTGTAAATTGGTCTTTCCTCTCTTGTTTAAATGTGAAAACAGTTACTCTTTTGGGAATAATTAGTTCCCATATAATCTTTTGAAGAAAATGAACTTCACTCTTACTCTTTCTCAACTCAATACATAAGTCTTAAAACAAGTTTAAAAACAATTGTAAAAGACTTGTTAAATGACTCGAAGAACTCTCAAGACTTGACTCTTAACTCTACCTTGAATTTGAATTTATGAATTCAAGGTTATGATTTTTGATAGGAAGGATATCATGATGATTAAGAGTATTTTTAGATAGTAAATCAAGAGAAACGGTAAAAAAAAAAAAACATTGTGTGGGAGCAAATCCGCAATGCGGAGATGGATTTTAATATTTGGTCGCAAAATAAATCTTAAGATAGTGGGGTCTGCGATCTCTTCGTGACACAGAGAGGAAAAGTCCACTCTGAAGGAACAGGTCCGCGTCGCGGACCTAGTACTTGTTTTATGTTCGACTTTTTCTTCCTCGATTTCTAACCCCAATTCGCCTAGATTCGATTCTTTTTCTCATTTTCTATTTAGATTCAGATACCCACTACATGTACACAAGAATCTACTCATAAACAACTCTAAAATCGACACGATTTCCTCAAGAACTCAACAATCCCATCCTGACTCATGAACGAAAGCCAATTTCAAGAACACAATTCAAGATCATCAAACTTTTAACTTTCTAGAACGAAATTATGCTGAAATTAACATGATTGGCACGTGGGTGAACAAACCCAATGCTATGTGAACTCACATACCTCTTTAGGGATCAATCCTTGGCGAAACGATCTTCTATTCTGCAAGAAATCTCCAAGAACTCCTTGACTTTTCTCCTTTTCTCCTCTTCTTGAACTATTCTCAAACCCTAGGCATTAATTTAGATTGTGTAAACTGAACCAAATCAGTTTAGACCCCTAATTAATTATTAAAAATGGAATAAATCTGATAGGGTAAGGAAAAGACCAAAATACCCCTCTTAAATCTGGGTAACTTTCCTTAAATGGACAGCCCAACTTCAAACGGGCATATCTCCCTTATACAAGCTCAAAATTTAGCAAACTAGGTGGCATTGGAAAGAGGATTCTAAGACCTTTCATTTGATACCTTGTAGCCCACCTAACTCATTGTGTACTAAGAGTTATGGTCGTTTGAAGTTGACCCAAAACTCATATTTGCTATTTCCAAATTTGATTCTTTCTATTTTTAGCTCTTTCAAATAGTGAGGTGTTACAAAACATCTCTTTGAGAGATTCAAGCATATCGTAAGCAGATGCCATGGACTTGTATTGATGTTGTAAGACATTCTCCATTGTGGCAAGACCATAGCATCTTGCCATCTCATCAGCCTTGATCCACTTGTCATAGGCTTTGATCTCATCCTCAGTTGCATCTACTAGTTTAATGGGGCACCCCTCAACCAAGACATACTTATAACCCTCAGAAGTAAGAACACTGTCTAGGTTTCATTTCCAGTCCACATAATTAGGACCTTCCAGTTTATTTTAGTTCAGGATAGATGATAAGGGATTGAAGTGAGACATAGTTTATCTGAGAGATAGAAAATAAAATAGATCATTAGACTTGCTAATAAAAATAACAAAATACACATAAAATCATTCAAATTAAATGTAAAATTCGTTAGGGAAACTTAACTATTCAAGCAAATATATGTGTATTTTCAGATATAACTACTTTAAAAAATAGGCCCAACTCAGCTAGAGAGTAATCTATTATGTTTAATTATTTATATGTATGTCATATAATCTATTGTTCATTGATTGAACATGTAACTTAGTTGGAAAATTAATACAAGTCATTAATACAAAAGACTATAAATGTCGGCATTATAACATACAAATTTATCTAATGGGGAAGAAGATCTCTGTCAACATGTAAACTCATATATTTACTGTAAAATATCATTTAAAACCATAAAGGATGAACCCTATAATCACTAGTTTGCAAGAATTTGTTTTTTTTTCAAAGTTTTTATTTTTAAGAAAACATAAAAATTTATGAAACCCCATCAAACCGGCTCTGAATGACAAAACATTGTCCTTAATAACAGCAAAGTTGTGGGTATTTCTCAGTGAGTCGTTTCCAATGAACCAGCTAAAATTCAGATAAACCGGAGTTTGTCAAAAATTAAAAAACTCTAACACCGACCAAATTAACAATTATTGACAAGGTTGTTTGCAAGGGTCAGGAGGGCTTTTGAATCATAAAAACGCAGATTCTAGAAATCAACAAAAACATCAAAGTTCATCATGAAACTTTCATTCATTTTACATTAATAGTTATATGTAAGAAGACTCGTGATACCAATTGTTAGAGTATATAAATCAACAAGGAGATACATAACAAGTTTACTCGACATAGTAGAACAATCAGATATATGTTATCATAATCATTTAACATTTCTGGAGAAATACAGTATACATTATTACTTACGAAGAACGGAGCATTTCACAATTCTCAAGATATGCAGTTATGTCAAGTCAATGGTCCTCTCACAGAACCCAAACCCAAATTGTTAGCATACCGTAACGTGGTACCCGATCCAATGTTTATGCCAAAACGTGGCAATCGATCCATATATTTATGCTGGAACGTGGAAACCAATCCATATATTTATGTCGGAACGTGGCAACCGATCCAATGTTAGTGTGTCGGAACGCAACACTCGATCCATTTAACAAACCACAATCACAATCACAAGATACATTCTCATAATCATACAATCAAGTCATGATTCATGGCAGTCATCATTCATCTATCCTCGTTTTACAAGTAGTGTGGTCCATAGTGCAACATTTTCATACATACACGAATTATAATGAAGCAAGAACAACACATATCACACAAACATGAAATCACAACAATCACAATGAAGTATGCATCGACATATATCACTTAAGAAATAACTCGACCATACTTAGTCCTAGTTCATCATCTAAGGCTTCTTCCTATGATTTAATCATCTTTTGTTCGGTGCACGAAGGCCTACGCATAAATCCTACCATTGATTTTCATTATACTAAGCAGTGAGCACTGATTTATAACTACTCAATTAATGAAACCTAGCCTACTTGGGTACCAAGAAACTACACGGAATTATGGCTGCGATTCTTGGCCAGAAATCTACAATCCCTCGACTTCCTTACGCTAGAAATCTTTTTCTCCTTCCTTTCCAAGCTTAAAGTAGCTTTTTGGGGGGTTTCTAGGATGGTTTACGTCTAAATTGGGTATTTTAGGAAGAAGGAGAAAATAAGATTTTGCGTTATTTACATTCCGTATCGCCTATCCTGCTCTGGCGCCAACTTACCCCACCGTGGCACCGCCGCCCTAGCGGCATCTTGCCCGCCCTGGCGGGACAGTGGCTCAGTAATTTTCCTAATTAACGATGGTTTGGGTCGTTACAAAAGTAAGGTGGAATGAGTTGTCAGATCGCCAAAAGATCCAACAAGTTTGGCTCATGAACCAAACAAACTCGGTGAACTCAAGAGAAAAAGGGGCATCGCCGAACAAAACGACAATCTTGACTTAGATCTCCTAAATGATCTGAATAACTAGAGAAGGAAATCAAGTCCTATCAGTGAGAGAAGTTTCAAACAACGAGCCAGCAAAATCATTAGGTGATATCCATCAGGTTCGCAAATTGAGAAGTCGAGAATAAAAAGCTAAAATAGAAAATTGGCGATATGGCTTGACCATAGGTGGATCACCGAGTCATTCGGCGAATGATGAGTTAGGGATTTTGACTCATTTAGGCCTTAATATTTAAGGATTTAGTATCCTCAATGCCTATTTTATGCTCATAACTAGTGTTAAAATATTAATTTGCAGCAATTAAGGCAAAAGAGAAAGGTAAGGGCATTACCGGGAAAAAAAAAGAGAAAAAAGTGGAGAAGTTTAAGGAAAGCAAGGCTGGAACTCACCAAAGCCACTTGGCGAGTCACCGAGTGGACCTTCAGCTCACCAAAAGTTCCAGCAAGCCAGCCTGTGGACAAGAACAACTTGGCGATAGGATGGGTATTTCGGTGATGCCATTTTAGCCCGCCAAAAGTTACATAGTAATTGGTGAAAAGGCAAGACAAAAAGGCGAGAAGAGGAGCACTTGGCGCGTCGCCGACTAGGTCGGTGAGCCTGACCTAGATTGCCTAAAGTTACAGCAAAGAAAGGGTAAAAATCCAGGCTAAGAAGGAGATGGAAGGGGCACTTGGCGCATCACCGATCAGGTTGACGAAGCCCAATTTACTTTGCCGAGTGACTCAGAAGCTACAATTTTGGGAACGTATAAATGCAATTTTTAAAGGAAGAAAAGGAGTTCCCACATTGTCCAGTTCTGGGTTTTTCATCAACATTCTAAACATTGTTTTTACACTTTTTGAGTAGAGATTTAGGGTTTGCTGGATTTTTAACTTCAATTTGAGAATTTGGAGACTTGTTGATAGTTGCCCAACCAGATGGAAAACATAGTTAGTAACGATTTCTTGTTCTTTATTATGTTTGGCTAAAACCCCCATTCTTGGGGGTGTGATTATGTAGTTGAATGTTTCAATTAGCTTATGGGTGTTAATATTTACTAATTTTATTGTTGATTTGAAGTGGATTCAATTAATAGTTTGAGTTTTAATTGATGAATTGTAGTTGCAAATATAATTCTAGTTCAGCTCTCTAAGCTTGCTTAAGAAAGGAGTTTTAGAGTTAAAACTATTAGTTGATGATTGTAGTGATTGTGTTATTTCAGATTTGATATTTCATGGGCCACCTAACTCATCATGTGCTGAAAGTTATGGTCGTTTGAAGTTGACCCAAAACTGACAATTGAAGAATAATTGTACCAATCTCAATTAAGCTCTTTCTAATTTAGTTCTTTCCAAATTTAATTTTTTCTAAGACCAAGGTGTTACATAGAATACCATTGTGACTAGTCGAATATCAAGTGTGAATTTTACAATGATCGTTGCACGCGAGCTTAACTTGTAGAGCTATGATCAATTATTGTGTTTGGATTCCATGTGTGATGAGTTATACTTGAAAAGTGTGCATGAGGATACCTAGAACTTCTCTGTTGATCCAATTGATTAGCATTGGTGAATGGAAGAAACGATCTTACGCATGAATTTTGAGAGTGAACCTAATTGTTATACCTTTCTGTGACCACCTTGTGAGTGTGTGAATTTAGCTTGGTACCATTTGAGCCTAACCTTTTTGTTGGATGAAACATGAATAGAAATGCTTAAACCAGTTGTTGAAATTGTCGTGTCCTTCCCACCTATAACCTTCGTGAAGCATTAGTTTGTTTGAATATCCAACTTAGGCCAAAAGCCAAAGTTGGGGGTGTTGCAAGAATGAGGAAAGAAACCGAGTAAACATTTCATGAAATTTGTCCTTGGAAGCATGTGGTGAAAACGTTGGGGACCCCTTCATCTATAAAAAAAAATGAATGATACGTATTCGTTGTGCATTGTTGTGGAAATAAAAGGGGTGTCCGATGAGCTATACCAAAAATTGTGTGCGCTATAAATAGGCCAAGGATGAGTTGTGAATATGAAAAGAATGGCAGAAAAGGAAAATAAGTGACATTTGAGACATGCTTCATGAAGGTAGAGTCACTAAACCGAAATGAGCATACGCTTAGCCTCAGCCCAATTACAAGACTTAAAAGACCTTTGTGATCTTGCATAAGCCAAATGATGTGTTAGTTGGAAAATACTAGCAAGCATATGAGTAGAATCGTGCATGTTTTTCTCATTGGGAGTGTGAGAGTTGATTTCGATTCCTTAATTTTAGTCCTTGATCAGCTTTGTGAGAGCATGGAATCATTCTTGATGTGAGGGCATTCGAATACTTTTGTTGGGCATAAATTTGCATATGAAGTAAGTAGTTGTGAGCATGAACTCTAACTGATGATGGCTAGTCACAGTTTGAAGATTTTAGTGCATAATTGAACATTGAATCTTTAGATTGGACCTTGTGTGCACTTTCATGTTGGCTCTCAAGGAGCACTGCTTGTAGACATCCCTGTTGACCTGATTGATCTTGTGTCTTACTTGAGGATAAGCAAATTTTTAAGTTGGGGGTGTTGATGAGTCAGGAATGTTTACTCATTTAAGGTTTATTATTTCATGAATTAGTGTCCTCGATGCCTATTTTGTGTTCATAACAAATGTTAAATTGTATATGTGCAGCCATGAAAGTTTAAGAACAAGGCAAGGACATTACACTGCGAAAAGAAACACACAAAAAATATGTGAAGTGGTTAAAGTTGAGGAAAAGTAAGGCTGGAGCTCGCAAAAGTAACTCAGCGACTCACCGAGTGAGTAGTTAGATTGCCAAAAGATCCAACAAGTTTGGTTCATGAGCCAAACCAACTCAGCAAACTCAAGAGAAAAAAGTCTCATCGAAACTGCAATCTCGACTTAGATCTCCTAAATGATCAGAATAACTGGAGAAGGAAACTAAGTCCAATTGGCGAGAGAAGTGTCAAACGGCGAGTCGCTTAAATCACTAGGCGATATCCATTAGGTTCGCCAATTGAGAAGTCGAGAATTCAAAAGCTGAAACAAAAAATTGGCGATATGGCTTGCCCATCGACGGATCACCGAGTCATTCAGTGAACCCGACTAATACCGCCAAGTTCGTCTTAAGGTGGAATTTTGGAAAAAA
Source organism: Solanum acaule (assembly GCA_036250505.1). Taxonomy (NCBI): domain Eukaryota; kingdom Viridiplantae; phylum Streptophyta; class Magnoliopsida; order Solanales; family Solanaceae; genus Solanum; species Solanum acaule. The sequence continues at coordinate 104,692 of JAJOOR010001353.1, forward strand.
ATTGGAAACATATAAATTGGCTTTTAAAGAGAGAGAAAGGGGACTTTTACATTACCAATTAATTTACTAGCAGAAACTTCTGTTCTATTGGGGTTTTTGAGCGAAGATATTGAGGTTTGAGGGTTTTAGTCTTAATTTTGGGGATTGAAGTATTAGAGATTTTTGCATCTTGATGGAACATCTTTTTGGTTACTTTTACTTAATTTTTACTATGTTTGGTTAAACCCCATTACTTTAGGAGTGTGATTATGCAATTGAATACATAAATTGGCTTGAGGGTATTGTTAATTGCTAGATTTAATGTTGTTTTGAAATGGGTTTAGTTATTTACTCATGTTCTCATTTATGGATTGAAGTTGCAAATTCAGTTCTAGCTTTAACTCTCTAAGTTTGCTTGTCAAAGTTGCTTAGGGTGGAGTATAATTGATAGTTGTATTGACTCTTGTCTTCACAACCCAGCTTGATAAAGTGGGTTAAATTAAGGAATTGGGTTGCTTCGCATCGTAAGCTTGTTGAAGTTCAAAAGAACTTGCTTGAAATATAATAGTTGATTGAAAAATGGTTGTTTTAGTTACAATACATCCTACCCATTGATATTCAATGAGATAAAGCAATTAGTCATTACCCGTTAAGCAAAATTAGTATTTGATTGACACACTCCTAAGTTCCCCTCTCTACTTGTTCAAAACTTTCATTAATTGTCTTAGTTAACAATAGGTTACTAAATCCTCTTAATATTGATAATCGAAATTTATTGGTTTACATTATGTTGTGTTTTATTTATTTCCATTCTACAAGAAGTTAGAACACTTTCATACTTCATATTTGAATTCTTTTCCATACCATTCCTCGTGGGATCGACCCCAACTCATCGTTGGGTTTATACTTATTGATGACTACCTGCGCTTTGAATCATAAGGGGTGTAGTTGAGAGCTATCATGGCCTCAAACTAAAATTGTGCAAAATGTACCAAAATACCCTTTAATCTGTAATCTTAAACATATCATGTAAAAAATATAGAATGAATGGTTCAACAAAAAGGAAAAATAATTTCTTTTAAAATAATAAAAAGAAAAGTAGGACAAAAAAATTGAAACAAAAAGAGTATCAAACACAATAAATTATGTTATTTAAAAGTGTTTTTTCTGAAACTCATTTGATACAAATACTTTTAATTGCTATAACCGAAATAATTACGTATCATGCGGAAGCTACCAAAGAATATCTTGAAAGACCACGTGTAAGAAGACAAATGAGAAATATACCAAAAGGGACACAAACATTTGGCGTGGTTTCATCGATCAACAAAATGAACAAGAGAAAATGAGCGATCTACTATATAAAAGAGTAAAAAATATTGAGAGAAATACCCTCACAAAATTAATTCAGAATAACAAGAGGTTCACACAAGTAATATAGTAACCCTTGTGTCATACAAAGTCTTCAGCTGAACAAAATTTTCAAATCCCTTAGGACTCCAGTGTGGATGCTGTCATGTTAGAAGAAATGAACTTCAATTGAAGAGACATAAACCTTTTCTACAAGAGAAAGAACTAGTCAAATATGAAAACTTAGTGTTTTCCTTCCACGAAAAGAAAAATCCAATTATGATAAGAAGCTCTGAAGCAAACACCCAACAACACTCCCCTTTGGCTAGGATTTCTAACAACCTTAAATTTGCTCCACCTTCTTCTTATAATTTGCAGCAAGTTAAAACTCCATCTCCAAATCTCCCCCACTAAATCTATGTCTCCACACATTGTAACACTATGATAAAATTTCTCAAACAAAATTTTTCGTTATCATTAAATAGGTTGCGGCTAGAACTGAACATGCCACGACAGACACTCATTTTTAACCTCATCTCATCTTATGTATTAGGTCAATTAACTGAACCACATTAAATATTTGTGTCTCTTTTGACATATAAAAGAGATTCATACAAGTAATAACCTAATGTTTGTGTCTCACAAATTCTCCCTATAAACAAAACTCTTAAATCTCTTAGAACTGCATTGTAGATGATGTCATGTTAGAATAAATGAGCATCTATTTATATAGTCATAAACCTTTCCTACAAGACAAAATATAGCAAATATGAAAACTTTATATTTTTCTTTTAGGAAAAGAAAAACTTAATTACGCGAAGAAATTAGGGGAAACACCGCGCCCAACATTAAGAACATGAAAATGGCCTGATATACCCCTCAACTTTTTACTTTAGAGCTAAGATACTCATTATAAAAGTGAGTCACCTATACCCCGATTGTTATAAAAGTGCCTCACCTATTCCCCGATTGTTATAAAAGTGCCTTACATTTACTCTTTTCATCTTATAAAAGTGAAAAAATGAATTTCAATTTTTTTTTACTTTTTTTTAAAAAAAAATAAAAACAACATGTAAGGGTATATATGATCTTTCTAGTAAATTTCAAGGCGATATTTGATTCTTCTCACACACAATTTTTTTGACTTCCTTGATTCAAAGACGAATTTGAGTTTTCAATATCTCCCTTGTAGATATATTTGGTTATCATTATTTGAGTTTCTTGTTCTTTTTTTCATTCTTTGGTGTGAAAATAGGAGAAATACAAATAAAAAGTGTGAATGAAAAAAGAGAATAAAGTAAAAAAAGAATAATTTAAAACAAATTTTTTTGCGCCTATATTGTAATTTATTATTTATTTAAATAAAAAAATATTGGTGAATCGATGATAAATTTTACAAGAAAATGAGTGAAAAATAAATTTGACCATCAATATAATAAACCAAAATTAGTCGTTGAATCAAAGAAGTAAAAAAATTTCATGTGTGAGAAGGATCAGATATAACCCTTTTTATATGGATTGTTTATTTAAATAAATGATCAAAAAAATAAATTTAAAATTATTTTTGCACTCCTGTTAGACAAAAGGGGTAAATCATGGGCATTTATGTAACAATAAGGGTATATATGAATTAGTTTTTTAAGGAGGAATATACAACTTAAGTCGCAAAATTGGGGGGGGGGGGGGGGGAGGG